>JAOEHX010052194.1:0-39188 GCA_025448015.1 Bolborhynchus lineola | reverse complement strand
AGTTGGGGGGAAGGTTGAGGATTTGTAAAACATGTTATTAAATGTGTTATTTGAACAGATACAGAAATTTTGTACTTCTAATTTCCTGAGAAATCAGTAGGAAAGTTACGTCTGCAGAATATACAACATCTGTTTATGGAAAGAACTGTAGATGTGTTTGGCTGTGATGAGTCCTCCTTTTCTCTCTTATTCACCAAGAAATGCTGTCTAGGGCAGCTACCTTATTGCAGAGAGTGTATTCTGTAATTCTGTCTCTCTCACACACCCCCTCTGCCAGCTACAGGGGCTGAACACAGTTACTATGGGATGAGAATAGCAGAAAACTAACAGAAATCAGTCTCAAAAATTTACATGTTTGTTTCAAAGAGCATTTTGGGAATATAAAAGTAGGAGGAAAGGGGGGAAAAAACAGAGAAAAAAAGATGAAGTATATTTGTGGATTTTTTTACCATATTTTTGAAGTATAGTTTGGCTGCTTCAGCCCTGGCAGTGCTTAAGACCAGGGTGGATGGGGCTTGGAGCAACCCTGGAAGGTGTACCTGGCCGTGACAGGGGGTTGGAGGTGGATGAGCTTTAAAGTCCCTTCCAACGCAAACTATTCTATGATTCTGTGATTCCAACTTAATTTTTATTTCAGCTACACCTTTTGATATGCCTGTGATTATTTGTAACTGAAAGAAATTCATCAGGTAATAATTTTATTTTTGTAGTCACTAATATGGGGCACAGTACTGTGAGCAAAGGCCAGGAAGCAACATTTTAGGGTGCTCAAGACCTTTTTATAGTACAGGGAATCATAAGCAGTTAAATATCTTTTTCATGCTTCTCATTTTACCATTTTTGTTTTCCTTCTTTTCCTTATACTTTTCCTACACTTAAATAAATAATTTATTCAGATTATTAGAAAATCCCCTAAAAACCTAATGTGAATTATGTAGTACAGTTTTACTACTCTTTTGCATTTATAAGAAATATGCATCTTTTTCTGTTTAAGAAGAATCAACCAAAACCAGGTAGATCGATATTAAAGGTAGCTGTTAGTAATTAACAGGGCATATTCTCTGAAACTTTTTTGTTGTCTTAGGTATAGTCTGTCTCCAGCTTTCTCTGACATTTGGGAAGAAGGAGGAAAATGAATATGAACTATTCCCGTTTACATCAGTCTTGATTTAAATTTTTGAGCAAATACCTTCCTATTTTCATGATCTAGTTGCCTCCAAATCCCACTGGTCATAATTTGAATATACATTGCCAACATATGGCAACAGTAGCTTTTCCTTTCAAGTATTTATCTGTTCTTCTAAGCATATTGCGAATAGAGGGGATGAAGATGAGCACAGAGTGAAGCCTGAAGGAATAGAGTTTGACAAGCCTTCTTTAGATAACATTTGAATTATGCTGCCTTTCTTGGTCAGAATCACAACCATGGTGCATTTTCTAAAACAATTTTTGTTTTCCATAAGTCTGGGGGAAAACCTCATTTTACCTGTCATAGTGAATGAATGGTGACAGTGCACTGATTTCTATGCCTAGAAAGATTGATGATGCTTCAAGAGCAGATTTTTAAATTCATCATTCAAAAGATTTCCATCACATTCCTAATGAATACTTTGGGATCCAAGGACCTAGGAATAGATGTCATCACATAGATTAGATTATATATGGAAAATGTTCAAGGGTTTATTCTAAAGGGATGGCAATATAAATCCCACAAGGACATGAGAACAGCAGGTATGGAAATGAAGGGAAGCTACAAGCCAGCTACTTAGTTATCTAGCAGTACTATAAGTGTTGCAAGCACTGCATTGAGCAACTGGTGCAAGCTTTCTCACAGAGGCTGAAACATTTTCCTTCTTTTTTAATTACCTTTGCATACTTCTAAGAATTACCCTCCTCTATTATACTTGATTTCAGTCAGTTTCTTCTTGGATACGCATATTCATCTTGTCTTCTTTGGTAAGAATAAACTGCTCTCCCCTCCTACCCATCCCATTACTGGAGTTCTTCCAAGATCAACTCTTTCTATCAGCTGCAAATTTTTGTTCTTTTGTAGTTTTTCCAAGCTATGCATTTTAAAAAGTGTGGGTTTTTTTAAGAAGAAAAACCATTCACCTACCATGACTATTGGTAGTGTGGATGAGGTCAGATAAGTAATTCAGCATCATTTTGTTCTATATTTTGTACAGGAGACAGTTCTGTTCTTAAGTCAAAGAGCCTTTTTTTGTGTTTTCTGTTCAATGAAGATATATGTGTCTTTTTATACCTATGGCCACTGAAGGGACAAAGAGTGAATGTAGCACCAAAGGAACAACAGCTGTGTTTCTTTTTCCTCCCTGGGGGATTGTTTTGTTTTATTGTATTGATACAATACCAGCCAACAAAGTTCCATATCATTTTGGGGAACCCAAAAATATGCATGAGGTTTGTTTTGTTTCCATTAGTTGGAGGGAATAATTTTTTTGTGTCATTTGTTTGTCATCAGTTTTAATTACCATGGAAAGTACTCATAACTTCATCTGTAAAATAAATACAACAAAGTGTATGTTTGTGTGCTTGGTTTAGAATTTGAAATTATAGCACTGAATGATTCTTGGAAAGCCAATGCGGAGAGGGTTTACTGTTCCTGAAATGCTTTGGCAGTGATGTTGGCAGTATGGACTGTTACGGGTGTGAGGAATTAGACTGAAAGTGGTAGATTTTCACCAAGCTGAATTGAAGAATTGTATATGTTAACCCAACAATGAGTCTTACCTGCTGGGCTTATCAAGCCATCTATCCATGTTTAGTATTTAATTAGTTAAAAACTCAGTGGAAATCAGGAAAACTATTTCATTCTTGAAGATGTAGCACCAGAAATTTGGAGGTGTTACAAGTTAATGTCTTTAATATACTATGAATAGCAGGGCTGGAAAAGAAAAATGTCTTACCCTTCTAATAAACTGGTTTAGGATGTGCAAGTACGGTATTGGATAACCTCAAAAGGCAGACAGTGCAGTATTAAAAGCTAAAATCCCCCAGGATTTCAAAGAATGATCTGACAAGTCACACATTGGCAGCTCATGTTTTTCTCTGGAGAGAATGTGAAAAATTCATATTAGGAGAATGTCGGCTCTTTAAATATTCAGCAGCACCTCACAGTGGCCTATAGGATTGTGTTCATTTGCTAGAAAGGTTTGTTCTGGTTTATCATCTTTGAAAGCTGTGTCCCAAAAAGCAGAAATGTGACTCACAATGGCCCAACGCATTTCAAGGTATTTTTTTGTGGCTGTTGTTGTCCTTCTGTTGTTATAAATGCTCTATGATTCCTTTAAGCCATATGTTACTCTGAAAATGGTAGCATATGCAAGGTTCAAAGTCAGCAGTATGCAGCTTTGTAACAATTAACCATCTGCTTACACTGCTGTTAGGAACTTCTAGCATCTCCATAGAGGTAAGGGAAATATTAGAATAGCAGGAATAGCATACCTGCCAAGCTAGGTCATGAGTTACCTTACATTGTAAATTCGTACTCCCAGGAGAGCATCAGGATTGCAGACTGAACTCCCCCTGAGTACTTATCTTAACGTAGTTTTAGTAGTGGATTGAGCAGGTCCAGGAGCAGATGTCAACCAGAAAACAGTGGATTCAAGACATAATTACAAGGGGACAGAGCTGATGAGAAGCAATAATTTCCTAAGTCAGAGGCAAGTACTAATCTGGCTGTAGCTTCCTCTGAGGTGTGAACGTATCACAAAGGATAACTGCGCAACATCCCTTTCAATGGTGGTCCCTTCTTCCTGTCCTGCAATGTATTTATTCAGTACTTTAAAAAATGTGTTGACTTTGGAAGTTTTATTTTTGTTAGTAACATGAATACAGGCCTCATATTGTTGTACACTGGTGTGTATAAAAGGTGAGCTTAAAATCTGCTGTGGGCTCAGCCTTATGGCCCTTCCTGGGTAGTTGTGTGGCTAGAAGCAACGATTGCATCTGTGCAGACAGTATAAAATAAGGGATGGGGGCTTGCATCATCTTCCCCAGATATGTTTGAGCTTGTCACAGTAGGATCGTAGGGGTTTAGGTCTGTTAAAGCTTAGCATATGATGAAAACCCTAGCATTTTTCTCATATGTTACTTTAAGCACAAATTTCTCATCCCAAATAGAATCTTCCCAGCTCAAAATGCACATGAGGAATAGTGATCAAATAAACATCCCTTTCCCATTCCATTCCTTTTCCCTTCCCAAGAAACCCTGTTTTAAAATTGAAATAATCTCTAGGCTCTCCTTTGGGTTGCAGGAGAAACCACTTCAGACCGAGGAAAAGAGATGAAGCCCTGTTGGTTTCTGTCTCAAAACCTGCTATTGTTTAATGTGTAAGAAGGAGAAATAGCATGAGAAGAAGCTGTTTAGGAAGCTGGGTCTCAGGAAAGTCAGATTTTGGTGTGATGTACTTTCAGCTTTAAAACCCCACATGTTAAAATGGTTTAATTACAGGCTTTGAAATACAACACCAAGTAGGAGGCATTGCTCCTGCCCTTGCTTTTACTGTAATACCTGTCTGCTGGAACCAGTTATGATATCCCTAATTTCTAGGGAGCTAGAAAGCCTTTACTGTTAACAAGAAATAAGTTAGCTGCCCACAAATGTTTCCTTATTGACAGCTTAATTTTGCCTTCCTGGGCCAGTGTAAATCAGGGTATCACTGTACTATTTGGTGCAACTGAAACTCCTTATCATGAAAAGATAGAAGTTTCCCCAAACAATTCACCGTTTTCATTGCTAGAGGATATTAAAAGTTAGGCTTCTTTGGCAGTTATACGTGCAGAAAATGCTGTTCCACGTTATTTCCTTTCCTGGTTTGGTCTGTGCATCCTAATCCTCAGAACCTTGCCTATTACGGGGTGAAATCCTACTCTTTATCTGATTCTTAAGAAAATTTAGGTGATTGTATCCACTGTGCCTGTCTAGCATATTTAGTGATTCATTTCTTTGAGAATCTGCCGCCGACTGTGCATATAAACCTCTTTAAGACAAATTGTTGTTCAAGCTTTAATCACTCCTATATCTCAAATGTGTATTCTGATAACGTAGGAATGGAAGCTTTGTAGACATATGAAATTGTTAGCTCTGAGCAGCAAAGAAAATCATTCTTATAAATTATGTATGTTTAATTTGACAAGGTTCTTTCATACTGAGAAAAATCTTCTGCCATTCACTAATCTTGTTGCTCTGGTGGGTCCCATCTGATGTCCAGAAGGACAGTTGAATGGCACTGAAAATAAGCAAAGCTTTTAATAATTCTTTCTGGAGAAATGACCTCATGGAAATTTGAAGTGTATACAGTATATTGGAAGACAAGTTACACATCAGCATATAGGTTTCCAAAATGAAATAAGTCTATTAAATAGCACATCAGAAATAGCACAAGTTGAAAAGTTGCAGTGTGATCACACAGTCTTCGTTGAAAAGTAAGATAGAAATGGATAAAGGTTAGATGGGGAGGAAAGGTAGAGGTGGATGGAAAGAGGAAGGTTAAATCAGAAGAGAACATGTTGAAGCTAAATCAGTCTTTAAAAATAAGATGGTAAAAGGGCCAGCCATGTGTGGATAGGAAGGTGGAAAGGGGAACAAAGTAGAAAAACCAGTTCATCAGTAGATCATGGAGTGCACAAAGCCAGCTGCTAAAATGTAAGTAATAATTTTATCCAGTAAGGAAATGGTAAGAAGAATATTTAAAAAGTAACATAAAAATAACATAAAAAATGGAGTAAAGATTTGGCATTTGATCCACAGGGGTAGAAAACTTCACTGAGTAATGACTTTTGTTCCAAACGCATGTCTGTGGTCTCCTTGTTGGAGGGCAGACATGGATAAGTTAGCTAGCTACAGGCAAAGGACTATTACTAAAGAAGTCTGTCATAATCATGACATCTGTTCTCCCCACATAAAATATCATTTAGCAATTTAGGCAAAGTAAAGGATATAAAATGGACAGTGCTTATGCACGCCACCTCAGGTTGCAGTGCACTGTAAGTGAGCCTAGTGCCTTCATGAGAGCAGCAGACTACTCTGAGAGCTAGATGTTACACTCAAAGGACTCATCATGCTCCTGGTGGGAGCGAAAGGGAACCCATCTCATACATGGAAGCATGGATGTGTGGTTAGTAAAATTAATGTTTTAACAGTGTAACAATCCAGATTAACTAATGCAGAAAAGCTTTGTTGGTAATACAATTAAAATTGTTATAAAGAGAACTTCCTACTGTCTATGTTCATCTTCCTTTGAATTTTTGAGTGTTTCCCTGGATCCCAGGGTTGCTGTTGCATTAGAGAGACTCACAATGATCATCTGCATCTCAAGCCCTTTTCTAGATAAAGTACAATGCTCTTGGTGATGATTTCTTCCTCATCAGTCTTAGGTACACCTAGAGCTCCATTTATTTGTCTTCCCATCACAGTCTGATTCTGTCTCGTCAGTCCACAGCTAAAGGTTACAAATTGCACGATTGCCTCTCCCGCCCTCAACTTAGTGCCATGCTGTCCAAGTAGCCTTGTGTCCTTCAGGAAAGATGTGTTAGGTGAAATGGTAGTCAGGATTTTACAGTCTGATTTCCAGAAAGTGATAAATGAATGAGTCAATAATAGATGAACAGCAGTTAACAGACAATTCTGTGAACACTGGAATTGAGGGACTGGATTGTGTCATATATTATTTGTCTAGTATAGGTCTACCTCCTCGCTGTGTTTCCTGTGATAAATCTAAAAATCTAGAGTCAAGCACAGTAGTATTAATACACTGCCAAGCATCTGCTGATAGGAAAAATGTTTGATATCCAGTAGAAGCCATCCATAATGGCCTGTTACTCCCCCCACCCCCCAATACTGGCATAAGTTTGTATCCCTTTTCTTCTGCTTGGGTTTCACAAAACTTGTAGTACCTCAGCTATTTTGGAGACTTGAGCCCTCTTCAACACTTGCTGCTGATGAGTAGCAAAGTTTTAGTGTTGCTAAAGAGAAATCAGCCACATGTCTGAAAATGAGACTGTGCTAGGCATGACAAGTTGCATATAAGCCTAATAGCAGATGTATGGAGAAAAGTGAGACTCCTGCCAGAGTGCAGTGAAAGAAGAAAAATCCTGTAAGTGAAAAGAACAGTACAATACTAATTAAAGCAATGGCAACCAATAAAAAAAGAGAGCAGGAGGAATTATAACCACTTGATGAAAAGATTTGAAGGCATTCTGTAGTATTGGAAAAAGACTAGCCCCGAAATAGAAGAAATGAGTTCATCAGTGGTTCAACTGTGCTTATAAAGTGGAAACACTGAAATAATATTTTGCATTTGACAGTAATTTCAATAGTACTCGCAATAATATTTTGAAACCAAACTTGATCAACACGAAGCAAAGACCTAATGGCATGTGTCATATTTAGAGATTTTATTGTACCTCCTTCAAGGTTTATTGCTCTTTCAGGAGCACTTCCTTCATGGCAGAGTTCTGTCATAAAATTATCTGAGAAGAGGCTGTGGTTCAGTTACATTTGGATCTTCTGCAAGATTATTCCACATTAATGCTGGTGTAAGAATCTACCAGAATCTGGGTCATTTTACCCTCCTCTCAGCATCCAAGTTTGACTCCAGAACAGTAAAATCTTTGCAGTGACTGAAATGTAAATTACCAGAAAACAATTCAGTTATGCATAATATGTGTTGATACTTCCAAACATCCATTGATCAAAGCATTGCAAGAGTCCATTTTTGATTGGACACACTAGACTGGTTACTGAAAATGCCAAATGGAATTACTGAACTGAAAAGGGGGAAAAGAACACTCTGTACCTATTTTAAGAAGCAAGACAGTAAAACAAGTGGGGAAAAAAAAAAGTTAGCAAAGTTTTACAAAACAAGAAAAGTTCATCCACTCAGTTTTAAACCATTCAGTTACAAACGAAGCAAATAATTTCTATTTCTCCTAAATACCAGAGAGAAAAGATTATCTTCATACCCGCAGACAGCCCATAGACATTTCAAACAACAGAATTGTGCATGTTAAGAGAATAGTGTACACTAATTTCTGCCTCAAAAATCATTTGCATATTCAATTAGAAACCCTTTGAATTTTCTGTATGTATTGTCCTATGCTCAAAAAGAACTCTAAAGCCTTTGAAGCTGTTGTGTATTCAGCCATTCTGCACAGTGACTGATATGGTGCCCACCTTATGAACAGAGAACTGGAGGAACAAAGAGATAAATGCATTGCACAAGTGTCTGAGGACTTACCTCTCATTTTGGACCCGCATTTTGTCTACTTTTGCTGCCCTTTTCTGATGGGGCAGGAACTCATAATGAACCATGAAGGTATCATGATGGTGAAATTCACCCCTCTGCAGCAGTCTTGCACAGTGCCCCTGAGAGTAAGTACAGGTTACCCAGCATAGGGTTTGAGTAAGACTAAGAGCAAGGTATAAGAAAAATCTGGCACAAGGACTAGAATAGTATGCAGACACCCAATGCACACAGGTAGTATATGAAAATGCATTCTCCAAAGCTTTCAGCAGTCTGGCCACAAACTGGGTTATATAATATTTCCCTCTATTAACATGAAATTCCCAATTTGGAACATTGGAGATGGTTAGATGGTGGGTTTTAACATTTTTACAGGTCAAATGTTATAACTAGCACCTGTGATCCATTCCTGCCATTGCTCAGTTATTTGTTCCTCTCCAGACTTTCGTATTTCAGCTTGTCATGTAAACCCTTGTTTGCTTCTCTTTGATTTCATCTTGGGTTTTGGATTGTTTCTATCTTTTATGCAATCTTCATAGTGTTTTGTTGAGGGCAAAGCAATGTGGATTTTATTCTTGTACCCAGTGCCTATGTCATCTCTCTATGGCATGGTCCCTGGCTGTTTAGAGAGATTTCATCCTAAGGGCATGGCTAACTGCATGCTTCTGTCATTCTGATCAACATCATTTAATTTCAATATATGTTATAAAATCTAAAATTGTGGTGGGTTTTGTTCTGTTAAGACTTAAACGCAGCAATGGCCTTCATGAATTAGTAACTTGAAAACACTGAGGGGAAAGACTTCAGGGAAGGGGGACTCTTAAACTGTGGCATGTTCAGAAATGTAATAACTATATTGGGTAATCAAGTAGTAAGAGAAGGTGGTGGTCTAGGAATTTCTGCAAAAAAAGTAAATCTGAATGGTCTGTCTTTGGTGAAGTAGAATACAATATTTTAGGAATGATGGACTAATAAGACAGAAATGAAACAAATAGCAAGTGGTACTATTCTGACTGTCATTCAGTAATTACAAACCAGTAATGATAAATAGCACAGGATATGCAAAGAAGAGTTTGCAGCAAGAACCATTGCAGCGTTTCAAGAAAATACGTAAGGTCAATTCTGCTGTTACCGTAAGACTGTGAGGGTGCTGAGGCACTGGCACAGGGTGCCCAGAGAAGCTGTGGCTGTTCCATCGCTGGCAGTGTTCAAGGCCAGGCTGGACAGGGCTTGGGGCAAACTGGTCCAGTGGAAGGTGTCTCTGCCGATGGCAGGGGATTGGAACTGGATGAGCTTTAAGGACCCTTCCAGCCCAAATCAGTCTGGGATTCTGTGACTCAAGAGTAGTTTGGGTTGGTCATATGGTCCCATCTCCTGCAAAGTTATGAGCTACAGCTTATTCTTGATAATACACTGAAATCTATTGTTCTAGATTGCCTTAAGAACACTGCTAGGGAAGGTTTGTCTCAGACTACATCGTGTAAGTAATGAAGCTAAGGAATTCCACAGAGCATCTCATCAAAGAACAAGAAATACAGGCAAGATCACTTCAGTCACTTTTGCCCAGACACATTCCCTGTTTTGTAAGGACAGTTGACACCAGGTTCAGAGCTCATCAGAAGCAGTGAGAACCTGTCTGTCATCTCTAGTCTTTGTCTTAGCACTTGCTAAATCAAAGCTCACAGCACAGCTGTGGGCTTTAGTCTTACTATAATTTCAGTGGCAGTTAGGAGAGGCTCGGCATTGTACATGCTAGACCCCAAGGCAATAGTAATAATGCATATTTTGAATATGTGTGAATGTTTATGTTTATGGTACCTTTTCTAGAAGGAATAGGGTTTAGAACTGCTGAAACCTAAATAAGATGCTAGAAATGTAGTAGTTTGTGTGCCATTTAACACGTACATAATGCATTAATTGAGAAACTGGTCTGTTTTCTCTGAATTCTAAATAGGACTCTTAGAGGTTTCTGTTTGAGGGCTTTTTCACGGGGTTGGGGGGAGGTACATTGGTCAGATAGTTCTCCCTGCTGAATAGGATTCCCGTTACAAAAATGTTGGGATCAAAAATGTTTGGATCTGTGTATTGGTCAGGTAGTTCTCCCTGCTGAATAGGATTCTCATTACAAAAATGTTGGGATCACTGTGTGACCAGGATAGGCCCTGGCATGATGATGCTATCCCAGGTGAATGCTGACCATGCTTGACCACAGTCTTGGATGTTGTTCTCATGACCCTCACTGGCTCAGATGTTCATATTAAAGTCAGTTACTACCTCTTGCATTTTGGTCACTTATTCCACCAATTCACCAACGGATGAAAGGGAAGGAGCTAAGTGTATGACATTAGGTACTCTTACTCCCTAATCAGCAGGTGTTAGGAAGTGGTTTTATGCCAAAACCTTATCTCCCATGACTGAAAAGAGTTTTGACTGCCTCATGGCAGCGTGTTAGTGCAGAGACAAGTCATCATTGCATATACATCTCTGTCATGATGCTGGTATTTACTATGACTGCTTTTGGTCAACGATGACCCATCCATCAACAGTGAATCAAGAATAGAGGTAATAAGTAGTATCAAATGCCAGTTAGCAAAGAAAGCAAAGCCACAAACAAGCTTGCATATCTTGAACTTTGCAAGAAGGAGTAGAAGCCTCAAGAATAGACAGCTCTGGATATGTTTCAAGCCTGTAACGCAGCTGAACTGAGAGATTACATGGTGAGATCTGGGTATAGATCCCAGTTGGGAAATTTATTTGTGGTAAGCAAAAGTTGACATCTGTTATTTAAATCAACATACTTCTGTTTGTTATCAGTCAGTCACGAAGTATTTAAGCAAGAAAAAAAATAAGCAGAAAAGAGTTTCTCTAATTTAATGAATTATGTGTTTTCCCCACTTTGTGTCATGCTACAGTGTGGTAATAAAGTACCAAACAGTAATATTGGATAGACCTTTAGGAGCTCATCCGTTTCCTTATGTGGCAGTTGCTCCTTTGTCTTTCCTGACGGATATGTCTCTGACCTGATATTAGAGCTCATCACTAACATGAGGGCTCCACAGCCTCCCCAGACCCCTTCTTCCTTACCATCAGGATAGTTTCAGTGGGGTCTCATCTGGATTTTCCTTGCTCCAGTTTAATTCTTTGCCTGCAGACTGCATGGATGCAGTACAGACTGCTCTCTCCTGGTCTTTGCAAGCAAAAACTGTTACTATGTCCCTTAGTCTGTTATTCCTTAAGCTAAATAATGACACACAGTTAGGTCTTCTGTGTAAATTGAGTTTTCTGGACCATTCATTATGCTCACTATTATCCACTAGTCTCTCTCTAGCCAACCTCTCCCCCCTTATGTCCTTTCACCTCTATCTCCTTTTGCTAGTTGTTAGGTTTAATGCTTTTATTATAATGAAGTGTCTAAATGTTGAAAACAGAAAGAATTATTCCATCTCTCTTGAAAGCTCTTGCTTACACCCATGTGTAGGGTGTTCTATCTTTCTCATAGTATTGTTGACTCAGATTTCATTTGTGGTCCCACTGACTCTTTCAGCTTTGCCTGAAGAAGCAAGTTCCCTGGCCTGTATTTGTGCTTTGCATCCATCCCTACTCAGCCATATGTAGGACAGGCATGATATTTTATGGCTTTCTGAAGCTTAATTTGTAGTGGACTTTTAAATCAGTTAAGTTACAGGATTTGCTCAGGTGATGGCCAACTCAGTGCATGTGTGAAAGAAATTTATCCAAGTATTGTGCCCTTCTGAACACCAGAATTAAAATCACGTCGTACTGGGGCTCAGTGCACAACAGCAAGTGCTCAGTTTGAGAAGCCTGGGAATTATTCAAGAGCTTTTTGTGTTTCCTCATTGCTGCTGTTACTGGAGTCATTGGAGACTGAAGCCGTAACAGCTACTGCAGAGCTTTCATGTATTGATTTTCAGTTCCTTTGGGCAGCTCTGTGAAACAAGGAGTTAAAATGAACTCACTGAAGTACAAGCATTTCTCTACTGTGTCGTGCAGTTGCTCCAGATGGCCACTGAGCTGGGCTGATGGAGGCATGGTGAGATGAGTTTTCAGTAGGTCATTTTACTCTTCTGTTGCTCATTCTGAACATTGTAACTGAAATGCCATTCACTGTACTGTCGGCTATTGGACTGGTCGCTGCTGGACTGCCAGAACAGACAAGATGTGCTCTAAAGCAGTGCAGGATCACCCAAATAAGAAATATTTCTTGTCTAGTAGTGAAGATCCCATGTTAGCTTCTAGAATCATAGAGCAGTTAGGGTCGGAAAGGACCTTAAGATCATCTAGTTCCAACCCCTCTGCCATGAAGTGAAATAAATCAGAAAGATGCATATGCTTTAAAGATAAGTGCCTGCATACGCATATGCATCTACATACATATCTGTATATGCATATACATGTGTACATGGTATGTATGTATTTGTATATACATATATACAATGCCTACATACACCTACAGATTGGAATCCATTGAGGTGTCAGCAATCCAGTTTGGATTCTTCTTTTGTCTACTTCATTTCTGAATGTTGCAATACTCCGTGCATAAATTGAATAAGGCATAGGGAATTCCTTTTGTTATGGAATTAATTTATGCTTTTGATTTCTTCACCATCATGTAAGGGTTCCTAAATAGATAAGCAGAGAGCTATGACAGTTTGAGACTCCCTTGGTTTTATGTATCACCTTTCTCTTTACTCCTCATCTCTCTCTTTCTCACTGGTTAAGAAATCCTTTACTTTACAGGTGGGAAAAAATAAAGAGGTAATAAGTGAGGTAAGACAGATAAAAGTAATGGTAATTTGGAAGGTAGATGTTGAATTTGTAAAGAAAATACAGACTTTTTTTGTCAAAGGTTTGAAGGAATGCTCAGTTTTATCAGACTACTACCTAGCCATCAGCTTATTCCCCAACATACATAAAGCCACAGGGATCATAAGTATATTTTGACCATGTTTTAATTTGTTTCAAGTTTAGTGTGAGTGCATTACAGTTTATTAAGAGTTGAATCATAGGCACTGGTGACAACTGTAATAACAGTAACTTGTGTGAATCCTGAAGTGTGTGAACAAAGTACTGAGGGCAGTAATTGTCCAGCAGACAGTAATGGAGCAATAATCTATGTATTAATTGTCACTTAATTACCATTCAGGAGACCATATATTTGGTAGTTCAATATTCAGCTGCTATTTTCATTTTTCACTTATTCTGTCTCTTAATTAAAAACTCTATTTCTAACTATTCTTATAAATAATAGTGTAGTGCTTTAGCTGCTAGATTTGACCAGTTTAATGGACATAAAGTGTACAGAAAAATGCATCTGTTATATTCCATCTGCAGTTCTGCATTGTAGCACAGAAGAAAATATTGTCTCCTCCAAAGAGCTTGATCTTTAGCAAGATCTTGAATGCTTCAGTGACGCAGAGATTTGTTCAGTCTGGTGGAACTCATCAGATGTCAGAAACTCCCCATAACTCATTGTGCAGGTATTTGTGTCATCTCTTTTGAAGCATGGCGGGAGCTAGTGCCTCATCTGAAATGTCTCAGAATTCCATTTGCAGAAAGCCTATTGTGAATGCTGGCTATAGGGATTGCAGAGACAAATAATTCTGCTCTCTTTTATAAGGTGTAAGCTGTGCACGTGTGTATTCTGCTCCTGCCCTTTCTCCAGAAAGAAAATCTTGATTTCGCCTGTGGTGCTTCCTTTCCACAGTGGCAATTACTGGTCCTGTTGCTCAGTAGCTAAAGTCAAAGAGTTCATTTTAAGACTTTGCTGTGTATTAGAGGAAATACTGCAGCACAATAATCTGAGCATTTGTGAAAACTATTATTTCACAAAACCAAACTCATAGAGACATAGGATGGTTTGGGTTGGAAGAGACCTTAAACATCACCTAGTTCCAACACCCCACCCTACCCTTGCTATGGGCAAGGACATTTCCCACTAGACCAGGTTGCTCCAAGCGCTGTCCAACTGAGCCTTGAGCACTGCCAGGGATGAGACTGCAGTGAGGGCTTTGTGCAGCTGCCTGGCTTGGCAGTGCTATATGATTATAGAGCATGTATGTTCTCTGGACAGTGATAAAATTATGATAGTGAAGCATAGTTTGCTTAATGCTGAGGCTATGAAGTCTATTACAAGGTTCAGACAAAGACCAGCAATTATTAGGCAAGTCACCATAGTGACAAGGCAGATCCAAGGTCAGGCCAGGAAGGTTGTCCATTAGCCTTGGGTCTGATTAGAGAACTTCATGGCTGCAGTGAAGCTGCAGTGTTGCTCAGGTGTGAACACGCTGGAGAGTGTCATGCTCAAAGGATGGGGGCAGACCCCATTGAGGTTTCCTGACAGAGCTGTGAGGAAGCCTCTGCTGAAGCTTCCTCCAGCTTTTTCTGGAGAAGCCTCAGAATCAGACAAAGCTTCTCAAGGAGCTGCCTTAGCAAGCTGGCCTTGCAGGCAGTGAGGTAAACTTCCTGACAGAAAGAAAACTGCATGCTGGAGGAAAAAGCGTCCAAAGACTTGACCAAGGGGAAAACTGATGATGTTATCTTCACCAATATGTGATTATATCTCAAGAGTGGGACTTAAACTCTATCACACAGAGCAGGGGAAATCATTCTTTGTGTCAGTACAGTAATGTAGGATTTTAAAATCAAGTTTTGCAGCAGCTAGTGAAATTGGAGTGCTGTTTCTACTGTTAATATTGCACCTGGTGCTCCATACACTTAATCAGTGTAATTCCTGTGCCCTGTGAGTATATAATGATAGTTAAAAAATGCCATTTTAACTCATAGAATAAGAGATTATCATAATAACTTACTAAGTCTTCAATAAAGGCCATCATTAGCCAATTTCTGTTTTCCTGTGGAGAAATCTGAGACCCATGTGTGAGTTATTAATGTGCTTAAATGGACTGATGAAACAAACTTCAGTGTGGAGAAAGAGTGCCCTGAGCTCAGACTGTAGGAGATGGTAGCTTGACAATGTAGAGCACATCACCTGACCTTTCCAGTTGTCAGTCCCAATCAATATGTGTGTTATCTTCCCAGAAATCAATACAGACATGGTTCCTACAGTAGCCGTGAGACCCAACCTGTCCTAGAAGAGAGATCATCTAAATAGCAAAACATACAAGCCCATCATCAAGTCTGACAAATGATCAGCTCAAAAAGGGCTCTGTTTATTTTTGTTTCATACCCCAACATTGGATGGAAAGACAGTTTTCTGCAGATTAAGATGAAACATCCCCCTTCTGAAGTCAGTACCCCACTTTCCTGCTTGTCCCCTTTTACACTGAAATTTGGATTTGTTGAGACTTCTCTGCAGCAACAGCATCATTACTGATGTCCCATACAACTTCTAAAGTCTGTGTACTGAGTACACCCTTTAAAAGATTATTTATACATTTATCTGATGGTTAATCAGAGGCTATAATAGTCTGTACCAGTTTACAGGTTAATCTCAAAACAGCAGAGCCTCGTGAAATGAAAGGGTTTGGACTATAGAAACACAAAAGAATGGCCTCCTTCTGACAGGAGGGCTTGTTTGGGAGCACTGTTCTTTTACATGTTCCTTTTCTGTCTCACATAGACCTTGCTTAACAGATGGCTTGGTTTTGGACCTCTGGTTTTAATCTTTATTGGTCCCAGAATGATAGTTTTTGTGTAGTGTAGCTGCCTTTATTTCAATTTGAATATGCTCCATAGTCGGCCTGCTCTATGCTTTAGTGCTGAGGCTCATCGGGTTGTTTTGTCCTCATTTGAAATCCATTGCTGTTGTGTGGAACACAGCGCATTACAAGTCATGGGTAATTCATGTTTTATGTCGTTTTTATTTCCAAAGGATCAGATACCTTCCAGATTTGGGATGGTAGGTGGTCTGGGAGCAGTGTGGCTACAACACAAACAGACTAGTGTCTGTATTCGTATGTTAGTGGTAGCTGTGGCTTCAAAACTGTGCATGCACACTCTGTAACTGGGGACTAAAGAGGCAAATCTTCTGAGACAGCATAGGAATATCAGTGTTATTATCAAGAAGTGTCTACTTCTGGTTGTGTTCGAGGCTGGGTTGGACAGAGCCTCGGGTGACACGGTATAGTGTGAGGTGTCCCTGCCTATGGCAGGGGGCTTGGAAGTAGATGATCTCTAAGGTGCTTTCTAGCCCTAACTATTCTGTGATTCTAAGTGATGGCTCTCAATACAGCAGTAGAGGCACAATAGAAAGGACGAAGTAAAACTGATTGTTTTGAGGTTCCTTAAGGGTCAGCAGGGAAAGAAAATCGACGGCAGCAGCAGCTGCTTTAGCAGCTTCATCAACAAAAGAAAACCCTTATGTTCCCCGAAACCAATTTCCAATTGTGCTACGGTCCATGTTCCATATGAAGTGCTAGATATTAAGTTCTCGTGGGCGGAGAGAAGCTTGAAGTCCTTATGGCTGTTATAATGGCCTTTTGCTTTCAACTTAAACTGCTGCTGGGTTGTGCTTGGCAGTGGGGCTCAGCAGTTTGAAAGGAGAAATGCTTGAGAGAGGTATGGCACCTCTGAGGAAAGGCCTCTTGCAGAAAGAGCTTTCATCACTTCTGCTCACCCGAAGCGCAGCTTAATTTACCTTGGGATCTTGTTAGTTTTAGTTCATTTGTTAGCAAAATAATAGCAGCAGCTCTTAAAGAGTTGTCATATTTAGTTCCATGTAGGCTTTTATTACTGCAAATCAGATAAAATGGACCAGCAAGACACGCTTTGGTGGCTGAATGTAGGTACATAGAAGAATATTATCTGTTTTCTTCTCTGTAAAGGTTAAAGGCACTACTGCATGGGTGTGTGAAGCAAGATCCCAAGAGATCTTTACTGATTTTAAATGTATTTAAAGAACGTTTTGATTGTCTTCATGATATATATGAATAGCAAAGGAGTTCATTTAAATATGTGATCACAGCCTGCGATTCTGTGATACTACTAACATTGACTGATAACCTTTCACAACAGTTATTTTTGCCTTTGTCCTGTCACCACATAATGTATTGAATGCCAGCTTAAACAACCCTCTTTTTGTACTCAGTCTGCTGTAATAATTTGAGTTTGGTGTTACAGCCTCCTATAAATCATACTATTTGTAAGAGTTGTTATTCTTGTGCTAATAACAACAATTTCCGAAATCTTCCCTGCTGTAAAATCAAGCTGTAGCTACAGAAAACTTGCAAATGCATCCCCTTATTAAAGTAGCATCAGTGAGGTTCTGGGCTTTTTTTGTGCCCTTTTTAGGAAGTTAAATAAATCAGGGGTTTAGGGTGCATTAACCTTCAAAGTGTCTGTGGTAATGTGTATGTGTGGATATTGTTTACCTTCCCATCAAAACTGGGTAGAGAGAAGTTTATCAACTGATCACAAAAAGACATTTCCCTCCTTAACAAAATCATGGAATCCTGCGATTTATTGTTAGCATGTTCTTTGCAAGACTATGACATGGGAATGTGCATTTTGTCATGACATGGCTGGGCAATCTTCAGAGTGAGTTGTAAGCTCATGTCAAGACTTTCCTGGCTTTGATGTTGCTGGCACCTGAGGTTCCTGGGGTAGTGCTAGCTGTAAAAAGCCTATTTATACTGCAGTTACACTTTTTAACTGCAATTTAAATGTTCTGTATGTCTTCCTCTCAGAATAAGCGCCGTAAGCTCATTGTTTCAGCACAGTAAAAATTGTAGTGAAATCTTTTTGTTGAATACTTTCGTATGTTATTTTTATCCCTTAAATGACCTTTTTTTTTGGTAGAGAAGTGCTTAGTTCTCCTTTTATCCTTAGCATTGCCTTAAGCAAAGGCACTGTTCTTTGGCCTCAAATGTTCCAGTGAATTTACAGTATACAATTAATTGCCATACCAGCAAGTCTGGCACACAATGTTGTTAAGGATAGTAGGGACTGTGGTGATTTCATAATGAATTCACATTAAAACCCAGCAAATAGTAGCATGCAAGGACATCTGACAGCTGCTTTCCACAGCTAAATCTCACTGCTGAGACTTGATTCCAAGAAAAATAACAAGTCAGGCTTGGTTAGTAGTGCTGCAGCTTGGAATACGAGTCTTGACAAGGGGAAAAATTATTTGTACTGTACTAGCTTTTCATGAGCTGGGGTGAAGAGTAAATCACTCCAATGGCAAAATAAAGCTGTCAGACAGCCTTTTTCATAAGGTGCCATTGGACTGTAATATGACAGTTCTCCCTCCTGATCTTTTTTATAGGTTGCTAATTCTGAAAGAAAAGTCATCTTTGCTTAGATTTTTGTGGATCCAGACTATGAAAGTTTAAGAAGCAGTTGTCATATTAAAACAAAGTTACAAACTCAATAACCAGGAGTATCCCTGTTGCCTTAGTGGAAAGATGCTTTAACAAACTGTTCAGTATTTAGGATATGATTCTGTATTTGCTGCTTTATATTTTGAAGTTACATATTTAATATATATGTCTGATAACTTTTATATGTATTATATATACATGTATGAAATATGTTCCCTGAAAAATTATCAGGCACATGAGAACACTTTTTTGCACTAAAGAACATGGCAGTGGCCATCACTACCATGAGTGTGAGGCATGAGCACCAGCAAACAGGCAGTAATTTTGTTTCTCAGGCACTCAAAGAGGTTTCTTTCTTGTCTTTATTGGACATAGATTAGAAAATTTAGGCTGGTCTCAAGCCAGTATTTATGTACTGACACTTAATTGAAGCCCAAGTGGTACAGTGAGGACTGACTGCAGGAGTCTTCTCTTCCAGTTACATATAGGAGAACCAGGGCTCCTGGCTGGGCATCTAAGTATCTCATTTCTAGCTCCTGATGCTGAAAGTTGTGGGTGATTTTCTAGTTTGGGTTATGGATAATGGTTATCCTTGCCTCCCCTGCAAAAGGCACTGCTTTATGGCCGTGGAAGAAAAGGACGGGTATTAATTCCTAGGTGTTCTTAAGTGAATAGGGTGTGTTATATTATCTTTACTAAGATTTGGACAGAAAAGGGTAGGCCCCACTATATGCTGCAAATAGTTCAGTAGATCTCAACCAAACCCTACTTAATTGAAAATAATCTTTTGAATGTTTCCAGGCAAAATCATCAGCAGTATTTTATATGTTTTTTATAGAATCATTAAATCCAAGAATGGTTTGGGTTGTAAAGGACCTCCAGATCACCCAGTTCCAACCCCTGTGCCACAGACAGGGACACCTTTCAGTGGGCCATGTTGTCCCACCTGGCCTTGAACACTGCCAGGGATGGAGCATTGACCACTTCTCTGGACAATCTTTGCCAGCACCTCACCACCCCCACAGTTAAGAACTTCTTCCTTATAGCTAGTCTGAACTTCACCTGTTTAAGTTTAAACCCATCACCCCTTGTCCTATCACTGCAGTCCCTGATGAAGAATACTTTTCCAGCATCCCTGTAGCCTCCTTCAGATGCTGGAAGGCTACAGTATTTTCCAATCCTTATCTTCATTTTCTATTAAAATGTTAACAACTATTTTTATTTGTAGATTACTTTTGAAGTATGCCTTAATTCTGAGTATCTTAAAAAGGAGAAAACCCCACCTCTTTCTAGGTACTGTTGCATTAAAATGACTCAGCCATGAATTTTAACATCAAATTATGTCAATTCTCACATTAAAAGGTAAGCTGAGAAATTATTTATTTCAGGGTTCTCTTTCTCAGCACTTTAAATCTTGAATTTTCATGAAGTTTATTCATTTTTGGCAAATAAATAGTACTGCCAAATATGATAACCAGCTCAGTGCATTTATAAGGAAAATGACTGCCCCAGGCTAGTCATAGTAAAAGAATAAAAAGAGTTTTTTGGATACTAGCACCGTGACAAAAGAATTTAAACAGACGCAAACACCTACAGTATGAAAGTTGTCATAAACAAAGATTTACCAAACCAGAGGTCATATTTCCATTAAACTCACATGCAGCACTGAATTAGGTAGTCCCAGTTTTCTGAAGTGGCCCCAGGTTCTTTTCCTTTGTTTTCCTTTGCTGGTTTGGTTTTAAATCTCTGTTTTCAGCCTCAATTTTCCAAGGTACTGAAATTCACCATTTATGTTGCTGGGAGGGTTTGACTTGTCTAGCACTCAGTCATTAGTAGAATGACAACCATTGATGCAACTCTTTTCATAAATGTTAAGCACTGCTTCTTATACCTTTCCTTGTTGACTACAAAGAAAAAGGATTCATCAGTTAATGAACTTACAATAACAACATAAGCCTTTACTTTACTTTAAATGTCCTATGTAATTTATATGTATACATTGCCCGGCACAATGGAGGGGATTAAACCATGATAGAGGGCAAGAAGCATTACTGAACAAAATTGAAACCCAGGAAAATATTAATCAAAAGAAAACCAGTCTCAACACTATCATATATAGATATTGTATGTTAATTGTCATTTTATCTTAGAAGGTTCATTTAAGTCACTGTCTGCATAGGTACTTTAATTGAAATCTGGAAACTTGACCCACCAGCCAGACTCTTCTCTCAGCTCTGTTCTCCCAGTTTCAAATAATTCAGCCTTCTGGGTGATCAGTGAAGCTGACACAGCTTGTTCACAACCCACCTGGGGTGCAAACAAGAGCAGAATCTGCTCTGCAGTTGGGCATTTTCAGGTAGGAGTTGCTGCTGTTGTCTCAAAACTCTCAGCAGCTGAAGGTTCAGTCTAGGCAGGCGCTTCCGAGACACGAGGCAGGGGGGTGGCAAACATGCAGTGTCTAATCAACTTCAGATTGCTCCTAAGCATATACATCATATTAAAGATGAGTAAAATCAAATCAGCATGTCACAGATGGAGTGACACATTGAAGTCGTAAGAGAGAAGTAACAATGTTTATTGATATGAAGAAGTGATTTAATGAAGTTCACTGGTAAATGTGTCAGTGATTTAACGAGATGAGATGGTGACATGCACTTGATCATTTACTGCATGGGGGACAGGGTCTCTCTTCAGGGAGACCCTCCTGTTGAGTCACGAGGTTCTGAGAAGACCCCCTTACATTCTAAGCTCCTCTCTGAAAGGAGTTTAGGTGCAGCTCAGTCCAGACTAGGTCAGTGATTTATGTCTAAAGGATTGTATCAGAGATTTGGAGAAGGGTTTAGAAAGGGACCTTAGAGATCATCTAGTTCCAGCCCCCTGCCACAGACAAGGACACATTCCACTAGACCAGGTTGCTCAAAGCCCCTTCCAGCCTGACCTTTGAATACTTCCATGGATGGGGTAAAATGTGCACAGTCAATCCTTTGTATCACTTAGCTAAGATTTCAAAGTTTCAGTGCACTTATTCCCAATTCGCTTACTAAGTGTCTGACATAATAAGGAATCTCTCAACCTTGAGAAGCATCCCTGCTCAAGGAGAGATCCTTACATGCACCCTGCTGCTGTGCAGGAAAGCTCATCAGACCTTAGGCTGTCCACTGTTTATGGAGTAAGATAACTGACTTTCAGTCATATTTGCGTACTGACTACAGATCTTCCTTTCTTCAGACTTAGCTTGAGTAGGACTTGACCCAGCACTAAAGTTACAGGGGCACATTGCTCAGATTAGCCCTTTGCTGTTGTGTTGTTATCTGCCTCCCCCAAATCCACTTTGAGTTGATGCAGCCATTGCAAATAGGTACATCCATTACAATCACCACTGGCAGTTATCACTTGAGTTACAGGAAATAAAGAGGAGGAAGGGGAGAGGGTGGGACACACTGTTACGGTACCAAACAAACTAGGTCAACAGAGCCTACCCGTCTTTGACACCCTTGACTTTAAGAATCCTAAACTGGAATATGTGGATGTACTTAATGCATGAATGACATCAAACCACATTTACTTACTTTTCCAAATACTGAGTCCTCAAAAGCTGAGAAAAATGGCTCACAATGTTCATAAAAGTGACTTGACCTGAATGGAATATGTACTGCTGATGGTATAAGGAAAAGGATGGCAATAAGCAGCAAGGTGAAAGCCATGAAGCGTACAGCCATATTAGCATGCTGAACTTTTCAAACAGTGACAAAATTACTCTTTCAGTGCCTGTTTCTTCAGTGCAATATCAGATAAAATTCCTGCACAGGCTTTAATGAACCATGAAATCAAGTTACCCTTCTGTGAAACTGAAGGTACTGTATGTTGTAGTATAGCTTAATGCAAAATACACGTGTTACGAATATATTTAATTCCAAAAAGTGAAGAATTATACCTGCCTTTCCACATGTGCAGGCTGACTTTTTTTTGAAGTGTTGTCTTCAATTTCATCATTGTATATTATCATTGGGAAATAGCTTTCATTTCATTTCACCTGTGTTTAATTTAGGCTCCCAAAATTGTAGTACCTTTTTGAGAGATATCGTGGGGCCTATTCTACTGAGAGAAAGAACTGGGCAATTAATTCAACCTCTGATAGTTTATTCTGTTCCATTAACAAATAAGTGAACAAAAGAGTCTTTCCTGAAAAGAATAGTTATGCACCTAGTGTGATCGTTGTGGACATTTCTTAGTATTTATTATGGAATCTGTAATACTAATGGATGACTGGAATGGTCCCATTCGCAAAACAGCAGCCAAAGAAAAACAGTTCAATTCAAAGCTGTGCAGTCCGGTAAATTATCACCTATGTACTTGAGGGGAACAGCTGAATGTAGTCATTAAAGTTAGGCAGCGTCCCCAGTGAGCAGTTTTCACCAGTCTTTTTTCCAGAAGTTCTGGCTTCAATTTGCAAGTGTTCTAGCCTTTCTTTATAACATTCTCTTTTGATTTTAAGGCTCAGAGAGAGGTCAGGAAAACTTCCTGGAAGGCTGAAGCTGGATAATCTTTATACAGAGCAGGTTGTAGCTTGCTTTGATTCACCACAAGAGACTGCAGGTGCCAATAGAGTATACAGGCTCAGAAAGGAATTAGGCAAATTCCTGGGCAGTGGATCTATAAACAGCCACTAACAGGAATGGGCAGAAATATGTCCTCTAGCATGCTTAACGCACTGAATGGATGAAGAGGAGGTGCAAAAACAGTCAACCACAAGTAGTAGCAAAACTCAGCTCTTGTCTCTAAATACTGGCTCCCATTGCCCCTGTCAGGTGAGATGGGCTGTGTTCATAGGAGTATTAATTTCTGTTGCTATTTTTCCAAAGTAAAGGGCTGAGAATGGGAAAGAGCTGGAACAGAGAGCCAAGGGAAGAGCCTTGGATCATCACCACTGTTGCTCCTTTGTTTCCAGAAGTTATAAAAGGTGCATAAGAGTAATTGCTGGAGCAGAGAACAGCCTCCTCCCTTTCAGCAGAAGCAACACATTTCCAGTCATCCTTCAGTAGTCATGGGAGTCAGCCAGGCTTTGCAGATGCTTCTTGCAAGAAGTGCTGTCTTTTACTGAAGGAAGAATTAAGGGAATGGGGGAAGCTTCTATGGGGAGGAGATGGTGAATGAAAGAGAAGCATTTAGATTCTCAGGTAGTTTACAAATATGAAATACATCATCAGCCCTCTGACAGCTCTATTGTGAATGGAGCTTACTGAATGCAGGGTGTCATGGAGAATCTGCCCGCTTTATTCAGCTCCCTAATCTGAGTTCACTTGGTATTGTGGCTTCAGACGTTTGTGCTGAACAATCTTGAAATAAAAGCCCTAAAAGGGTAAAAGTAATGCCATTTTAATTAGTTGCATTTAAAAATAATAAAACCAATTAGTTTTATTAAGTGCTCTGGAGAATACAAAGTGTGCTTTTTAAAGTTAGACATTTTGAGACTGTTTGCCTGCATTAGAAATAAATATATTATTGACTGTTAAGAGTTCTGTTCATGCTGTATTAACTTTGGTTGGGTATGTTTTTACATAAAATGAAATGGTTCACACAAAGGTACTTTTAGGAGATGAAAAAGGAATCTATTTTTTTATGACAAAGATCTGTGAGACTAGAAAAAAATTCCCGTAGTCCTTTCTTCTGAATATTTTGTAGACAGGGAGCAGTTGTTGATAGAAACCACTGATGACCAGGTTCTTTACATACTTTGACTGAATAACTGCAAATGTAATGGGCTAACATTGCACATACACTCAAATAAGAACTTGCATTTTGCATTAATTTTAACTGAAGTCCAGCACTGCAAAGCCATTGCAACCACTGTTAACTATTGAATGTTAATGTTAGAGGCATTTTTGTGTGTGTGAGAGAGATACGAATCACTAAAAATATGGATTGAATCTTATGTTCTGGCCATACTTTTATATGCTTACATGCCTTGTTAAAATAAAATCAGCCATTTTGCCCTTAGAAGGCTGTTATCACGCCCATGGCTACTAAATCTAGTCTGTAAGCTTAATGAACCTCCTAAAAGCTGGATATCTTTTGTCCATTTTCCTGGTATCCACATCTTAATTGGATACCATCATTACTTTCCTGCTAAGTGACTGAGTAATAAACACACAACAGCTTGCAAGTAGCTGCTTTTCAAGAAGGGACATGGAAAGGCATCCTGGTCGTAACTCAGTATACGTGAACTTTTTCAGCAGCCCCCAAAGGAGAGCTGTTTTTTGCACCAAAGAGCACTTATGCATTAAGACTTGATTCTGGTCAAGATCCCAAGAGAGGCAGACATTTTCTCTCCTGTTACGTTTTATGATGCTATTTGTCCACAGAAGCTTGGGGAAAAAACAGTCAGTCATTGACAACAATAAGCAAAAGCTACCTCATGACTCAAAATGGAATCCTATGTTAAGAAAAGGTAACTTCAAAATCAGAAGAATTCTACATTAAGAGCTTCAAGTATCATTAATGCTGTAGTTAGATCCTGTATCTGTTGTTCATTCACTGTGGAATTTACTCTTTACATGCTTATTAAATAATCTTTAAGAAGCAAGGCTATGTATTCTCATATCAGATGGATTGTAGTGTGGGTTTGCAGTGCTGCTGCAGCATTCACATGTCACGCTTTTCTGACTCGTAGGTCTTAGTTCCATGATAATCAGAAGCTAAAATGACCAATGTAGGGTCCAGAATCAAGTCATACTATTACTATACCCATTACATTAGCAGTACAGCTGAATATCATACTGTGCAGTATAGGAACAGCTCATAAAACCTTCAGCCACCACGAATTTTTCACATTGTTGTGTTTTCAATAGTGTTATCTTATATGGTATGTAACAACTCAAATGCATTGAACAGCCCAAGTGTTTTCAGAGAGCTGTGTCCTTTTGAGGTTTGGTGTCTTTTAACATGTATTTCCCTCTTTGGAATTTACTTCAGAGTTCTCTGTGAGTTACTTTCAATATATGTGTGGGTTAAATAGACATACGGTCTAGATGATTAAATCTTAGTATGAAATGGCTATTTTTTGGATTATGGATGTTGGGTTTTTGAGATGTGTGAGATGCTCAATCAGGAAATGATGAAAAGTAGAACAGTTATTATGTAAGGTTTGACTCAAAAAATTTATTAGTAACTGAAGTGCATGCAAATAGCTTCATTTGATTTAATGGGGAAACACTGGCAGCGATTACATGACAGGAAAAAGACATTTTGAAGAAACGTTTATAGGCTGAGTTCAATCATGTTTTCTAAATGCAAAAAATTACTGAGGTAAGTTCATTGAGATTGATTGAGTTATTCACATGGGTTTGAAGTTAAGCTCAGATTTAAGTGTCTTGCTCAACTGGAGGAATAAAAAGGAACCTTTCAGTCAGGGCGATTTTTCAAATTAGAAATAGGGGGGATTTGTTTGTTTATTTCCACATAAGAGGCTTAGATAGTCCAGAAGCACTAGAAATAAACTTGGGCCTGTATATGAAAGTACTAAGTTACAGACTCAGTGCCAAGAAATATGATTATATCAACGTTCAGATTGCCTTTGCTCAAGTATTAAATATTATATACATATGTATATATATATATACACACAGACAAATTTTTTTTTAAAGGGTTAATATGCTTTTGGAGTTCGGTAACCGTAGAATAATAGACTGGTTAGGGTTGGAAAGGACGTTAAGGTATCTCTTCATGCATTCCTTTGGACCAGCTGGAGAGAGCGTGATGAACATGTTTGTTTTCCAGTGAAGACTGATTAATTTTCAGTTAAAAGCTGTTACTAAAAAAGAGAGAGAAAAAGAAAATGAATGCACCTTTCTGTGCAGCATTTGTGGTCAGCTATTGAATAATCCATCTGATAGTTTACTCTATGAATTAGAAAGTAATTGAAAAGAATTATGGAAACCTACCCACGTGTTTTCATTCTCTAAACTGAGAACAAATAAAAGGCTAAACAAAGAGCATACAAGATAGAAAATACTTTGTTAATTTCAATCCTTCTAAATTGCATGAATACAGAAAGGAGAATGTAGTTTGTTTACCTGGACAGGTCCTTTGAATTGCTCAGTATCAATGACTGCATTTGTTTGTCAGAAGTGTGATAGGGCTGCCCAATTACCTGCTGTTAACATCTGCATATTAAACATTTGAGCCCAAATAATGCATTCTGGAGCTCTACCTCGTTGATACATCATAACCTTGCATTTTCATTCATTGCAGAAGGGAATCCATACACCTGGTGGGTTGGCAAAGCCAATGAGAAGCACTACTATTGGGGTGGATCAGGACCTGGCATTCAAAAATGTGCCTGCGGCATCGAACGCAACTGTACAGATCCCAAGTACTACTGCAACTGTGATGCTGACTATAAGCAATGGTGAGTGGCTTACCATTCTCACCAAGGGTGAGAATGGCCAGAATCTCTTTTAATTTTAGAACATTGCCATTATTTTGAATGCCTTTTGTTTGCGTATTTCCTTTCTTGACAAAGAACAACAGAAGGATGTGATCTCTCCTGCAAAGTATCATTTCTGTTTTATTCACAGTGTCTGTTACTGTCAAATATAAGGAATGTATTTATGTTTTCAAGTCAACTGAGCTGTAGAAAAGAATGCTACTATTGGAAAGTCAAGTCCCAGTAGGAAAGGTCAGCATTTTGGCTGCCCCTGCAACTTTGTCTCCATCGTGGAATCAGAATGGTCTGGGTTGGAAGGGACACTGAAGCTCACATAGTTCCAACCCCCTGCCATGGGCAGGGACACCTTCCACTAGAGCAGGTTGCTCCAAGTCCCATCCAAACTGGTCTTGAACACTGCCAGGGATGGGGCAGCCACAGCTGCTCTGGGTACCCTGTGCCAGCACCTCACCAGCCTCATAGTAGGAGGTTTTTTCCTAACGTCTGTTCAAAATCTATTTAGGCTTAGAAAGTATTATGGGATGAGGCTCTGTATTTCAGAGAAAGGTATTGCACTTTGGATGAGATAATTAAATATTCATTGGCCTTTTGGTTGAGAATACAAACCTATAGCCTTTTTGGGATGAGACAGTGAGAATTCGTTCTAGTTTCTTCTCTAATGGTTACTGATTCATCTCAGGTAGAACAATTTTAACAGAGGGACTGAGGAAGCCCTACCCCAGAGTATTTTACAACCTGGTAACAGGGGAAGTCTGCTGTGAGGTTAATTGATGGATGTTTAAATCCATTCAGGCAGAAAAGAGACTTAAAGCTGCATCGTTGATATTCCTCATTACAATGAGCCTACTGTGTGAAGCTCATCACCATTTTGTGTAAGACACTCTGACTTAGAACTCTCTGTCTTATACTCTTCTCTGTCTTAGAATGCTTCATGTATAAACTTTAACTGTTTGTGTCTCTTTTGTCATGAGGGGCAGCATTGTATTATACATGGTATGCAATGTTCAGTGGCCAGCTGGAACCATGCTTTGTGAGCTCTTTTCCCATTAAGAGCAACCTGTTAGTAATTGGATCAATACTGGTTCATTTGTGTTAATTGAGAAATTCATACAGCTATTAATATAGAGCTACAGTATTTTAGTGGTATGTAGGGGATTTAAAAGAAAAAACAGAAAGTGTAGGGAATGACAGAACAGGTTGGAAGGGACCTCGGAGTTCGTCTAGTCCAAACCACCTGCTCAAGGAGGTGCACCTACAGACAGTTGTCCAGGACCAGGTCTGTACAGCTGTAGAATGTCTCTAAGGATGGAGACTCTGCAGCTTCCCTGGACAACCTGTGCCAGTGCTTGGTTACTCCCATAGTAAAGAAGTATTTCGTGAGGTTCAGAAAAAAACCCCTCCTGTGTCAGAGTTTGTGCCCCTTCCCTCTCGTACTGGGCACCACTGGAAAGAACGTGGCTGTCCTCTTTGCACCCTCCCTTCAGGTATTTATAGACATTGATGTGATCTTTGTGAGCCTTCTCTTCTCCAGGCTGACCAGTCCCAGCTCTCTCAAGCCTTTCTTCATAGGAGAGGTGCTCCAGTCCTTGAGTCATCTTAGTAGCTGTTCATTGGGCTCTTGTAATTTCATTTCTGTCTTGTACTGCTGGGCTCAGAACTGGCCATAGTACTCCAGTGTGGCCTCACCAGTGCCAAGTAGAGAGACAGGATCTCCTCCCTCAAACTACCGGCAGTACTTTGCCTAAGGCAGACCAGGATACCATTAATCTTCTTAGCCACAAGGGCACATTTCTGGCTCATGTTCAACCTGGCATCCAGCAGGACACCCAGGGCCTTTTCTGCCAAGTTGCTTCCCAGTCCCAAGCATGTTCTGAAGCAGGAGGTTGTTTTTCCCTATTTGCAAGACTTCACACTTTCCTCTGTTGAACTTCATGGTACTTCTGTAAGCCCATTTCTCCATCTTGTCAAGGTCCCTCTGCCTGGCAGCACAACTCTCTGGCATAAAACTCCTCCCAGTTTGACTTCATCCACAAGAATGAAGTATGAAAAGTACATAATTACAGTAATAAGGGAAATCTTCCAGGCCCTGCAAAAATGATAGATTAGGATATGGGAAATCAAACATTGCCATAGACATTGCCATGCTAAACTTTGGCATTGTGAGGATATGCTGTTAGCTATAATCTGAGCAAATTATAGCACACTACAGAATTAGGGAAATCAATATTACTCACAGGGGAATCAGACACAGTGACAAACTTCAGAGCTGGAATTATATAGTGAAGAATATAGAGGCCTACAAGGATGCCAGAGAGGGCATCCTTCTTGAGGGACTGTAGTGATGGGACAATAGGTAAAGGGTTTAAACAGGGGAAGTTCAGATTAGTTATAAGGGAGAAGCTCTTTACTATGAGGGTGGTGAGGCACTGCCACAGGTTGCCTAGAGAAGTGGTGAGTGCCCCATCCCTGACTCTGCTTAAGGCCAGGCTGGACAGAGCCTTGGGTGACATGGTCTAGAGTGAAGTGTCTCTGCCCATGGCAAGGGGTTATAACAAGGTGATCTTAAGGCCCTTTCCAACCCTAACCAGACTGTGACACTATGACTGACTCAAACATAGCATGGCAGGAGGGAGGTAGGTAGGTTTGGTTCTCTGTCAAAATGGTAACAGTAAAATGAAGGTATTGTAATAATAATTCAGATAATGGCAGAATTAGGAGTACTTAATGTTTTCATTGCTTGAGGCAGTGAATGTATATCCATGAATAATAGTCTCTATACCATATGTTGACTGTTTTCTTTTAAGTTGAGGAAATCCATAGGGGAAATATCACTGACTTTTGCTCTCTTCTTGTGCCTACTCTGAGAGTCACAGATGATAATTTAATAAGCAACATTAACTCAATATTACTTTTCTATAATCTCTACTCTCCTTAATATGGACTGAGATTATATGGAACCTATCAGTAAGTACACTAAAATAATGATTAGATTATTTACAATCTGAAATAAGGTTGTTATCACAATAGATATACAGTTTTTACTCAGCACATCAAACAAGAAGACATTTGTACAGTATTTCTCTGGATAGATATCAGGGTTTGGGTTTTTTTCCTGGAAACTACTGTATATTACATGACAATATATGAAAAGTAGTTATACAGCTGGATATTATATTTTATTCCTTGGTATGTGTAAAGGAGATTTTGTTCAAGATTCATTTTTGCAGTATCCAGCCTATTCCAAAGCCATCCCTTTTGAGTTTTGGAACTATTTTCAGGGAGACACAGTGGAGAGAAAGCAGTAGCTAGAGCAACTACTACGTTACAGAAGGTAAGGAAGTAAAACAGGAAAAGAAGATTGCCGAGGGGAAATTGTGGGAATGAAAAGTGAAGAAGAAGGGAGAAATTCAGCACAGAGATTCAGATTTTGAAGTGCAGGGTACTCAGTTTAAAGGAGATTGGGGAGCCACTGAAGAATGGATCAGGCTGAATCAAAGTGGTGCACTGTAAGTAGAATATTGCTCACAATTTTTATAGTAGAAGTCAGAAATCGTGTTAGAAATGAAGAAAGGAAATGCAGTTTGATGAATGAGCTCATAGTGAAGGCAGGAGAATGCTCCCATGGAGAAGTGGATTCTAATTTTGCCTCTGGAACCACATTCCTGTGTGATGCTTGTGAAGTTTCATAAGCCATTTCTTCACAGAGCAGTTATGAGTTGTAGCTTAATTTTCTGGGTACCTAAGTGGAAACCCAGAGGTCTAGTTTGTGGAAACACCAAAAGTTCTCAGCTGCCACTGGAATAAGTGATCACTCTGTCTAAACCAGAACCTGATTCTTAAGAGAAGCCCATGTTGTTGCTGAAATGTAAATATTAAGTAATCCTTTTTGTCATGGTAAAGAAACAGAAACACGCATGGGAAGAGCTTCACCCAGAGCAATCCTACCAAAATGAACCTTAGTCCTAAATTATCCATGATTTGTGTCCAAAATCAAAGTTAATTCACAAGTGAATCAGATTATTAAAAGATTACTTTGCTTGCTATGAAAGATCACTTATTAACAACGATGTGGTTGACATTCAAAGTCAGATTGCATCAGCTTTGAGAGAGTGAACTCTACTGAGGTTGCTGATATTAGTAGCAAGAAGCTCTCTGGGTTGCTGCTAGGAAAAACCTTTAAATGAGTAATTTAGGTAAAATGTAAAAAAAAAAAAAAAAAAATAAAAAAAAGCCAACCCACAACAAACCCAAAATCAAACACTGTTTTATTTGAATAAAAATAGTATTACCATTTCTGCAGTTCCTTAACAAAGGGCTGGCATTGTAGAGATAGACAAACTGTACCAGTTAAGTAGTAAATGTAAAGATCCGCAAAGAAATGTTGATTGTACTCTCCTTTGACCCTAAAGTCAGTTAAACACTCAGATTGATCAAAGTTTCTGCACCACAAGCTCCTTCCTTTTTCTTACATAGCAGCCACAGTATGTGAGAAGACATAATAAGATGCGGTGCTTGGATTTACTGTGCATAAGATGCCCAAAAAGTTTCTTATGCCAAAAGTTTCTGATTCCAAAAGATGGCATCACTTTTTCCTTTAGCACTGCATGATGAGGATGCACTTCAGGTTACAAAGTAGGGCATGGGCTTCACTGCTGACTGTTGATGTGACTTCTGATCTTTCAAGAACTGTTTGGTAGCCCTAAAGATGATCAGAAAGGGTTAAGGTGAATTTGAACAGTGGTTTGGACACTTAGAGGAAATGAGCTGTGAAAACAGAAGGAGAGAGCCTCATTTTCGTGTTTATCCTCTGTTGTCACTGTTCAGAAAACAACATTTCTTTCTCCAGAGCCTGCAAAAGTACTTTATTTGCATGAGGTGTTTGCCAGAACACCGCAGGATGCATCACCCCTTCACAACTCGTCTCCTACAGTGGGGGTTTCAGAAGAAAGTTTCAGGTCATGGGAAAAGACAGTTGAACGGGGCTGAGATTGACATGAGTTGTTTGAGTGACAAGAATATGGGTGGATGTTGAAATGCCAACCTGGGGCTGTAACAATGACAGGTAGGTCATTTGTAGCCAGATTTACCATTGATTAAAGGCTTCTGGAGCTATCTGTAGACTTCAAGGCTTAAGTATAGTATGTACTAATTCCCATTGAAATCATTCATACTTCAGTTCCTGACTCCTTTAGCCAGGTTTGAAAATCCGTCTGTCCTGTAACTTTTTGCACTCTCAGTAACAGAGCTGCTGATGCAGAGAGAACTAGTTACATGACACTTGACTTCTCCTGTCCTTCATTAGAAACTGTTAACAATGTCATTGGGTATTTTTTTTGCCATCACTTTCCCATTCAGGCAGCAGTTGAGGTTTCCAAAGAGGTTTTATGTGTTAAGAATTGACTAGGTTATACATTCTCTGTGAAAAACAAAAACAAAACAGAGAATTTACCCTTGGCTTTACTTGGTTACATTTGGATTAAATTGACTGACAATTTATGTCATTATAGAGAGAAATCTTAAAGAAGTAAAAGGGATTAAATATGATGTGCCTGAAAGAACTTGGACTATAGAAGTTGCAGTAAGGAACATGCATGAATATAAGCATCCAATATATATGAAGAATTTCCAACTTGACCAAACAGACTGCATGCCGAAATCAAGCGTCTATATAATGTGGCCATATGTTTAAACAGTACATGTCAAACCAGACTTTTTTGCTAAAATAGGGGCCTATATTTAACATGAAAACCCACTGGTTTATATTAGATGAAAACTGAAAAGAAACAAACCCTAGATAATTATCTAGTAAGATTTGTAGTGTCCTACTGCTTTGCCTAGCATCTGCAAAACATGATGAATCTCTATGTCCTAGAAATTGAGGAAATCTTGTAGAATTAGGTTGCACCACTGTGAAAACTCTAGTTCAGTGTTTTTGCAGAGCTTAAAGGCCATCTTTGAAATGTAAGTCCTGGAAACCCAATTAGGAATTGTGATTTATATTATAACTGTGGGCAGTAATTACATCTGTTCAACTCTGTAAAAGTTGAACTGTCAAAACTTCTTTTCTAGTTATGTGAAAGAATACGCTAGTTTTATGGGTGAAGGCTGGGAAGCTTACCAAAAACAACAACTTGCATTACTTCATGTGATTGTTTTTCTTGTACTCTTACAAATCCAGACAGCTCTTTGCAGGTTTTCAGGGTTACCTTTCAGAGTTCCTCTGTACATTGACATTGGCACCCAGTGTTAAAGTAATTCCAGTCAATCAAAATTTAGCACTATGACAGTAAGCAATGGCACAGAATAAAAATCTGCATGAAAAGGATCACTAAAGACAAAGTCAAGCATTCAAACCTTAGGAAACGTAATACAGTTCGTAGTACTTCTTTTCTGGTGATTGACAGATTTGATCTGAAACTTTTAGCAGCAGAAAAGCAGATAGCGAGAAGCCAGGGAGATCATTCCTACTGGTTATAGTTTGACCATTAAAACTACTGTAGTAAAGAAAAGGGTCAAGTAACTGGGAATTAAATAGGCTGTTGCCTGCACTGCATTTCTCAGCTGTGCTCATCAGCTTTAACTGGTGTGTAATTTTTTAACAGAGTTTGCATGCCAGAAAATGTGGGCTCCTCCAGTTATGTGAATTCTGTCCTCTTTTTTTATAACCTGGTCTGTATTTTCTTTTATAGAAACTGTATATACCTTGTATTTCTCCATTATACATCCCTTTTTTCTGCTTTTCACACAAGAGAAGGATGAATGTTACTGATAACAGCAGTTCAAGAGTGTTTGGAGATGGAAGTGGTAAAGTGGAGAGATGAGCTCCATCCAGCACTTGGTCACGCTGCAGATATGCTAAGCCTTTCAAATTCTCCTTACTCGTGCCTTAGCACCATAGGACTCCAGCCGCAGGCCGGGGCTCTATTAGGCAAGGTTGTCTACAAACACAAAAGTACTTTTATTTCCTCACAGTCCATACCATCATTACATATGTATGTAAGATGAAGGTGAATGATACAAAATTTAATTTGAAGGCATGTGAAAAGCCTGGCATCTCTTGCACTGTAAGTGGTCAGGCTTACTGTGTTTATGTAGACTGAAGGACAATACCTGCATCCCTGCAGTTACCCCTAATGCTTGTGTTGTATTGGTAATGCATAGCCCACAGTTCTAGTCCAGGATCTGAGCAAACCCAGGATCACCTAGCTTGCTTTTTAGTGATATTCCATGCAAGTACCAACAGCAGCCATATGTATGTAGCGTGTGGGACCTGATAGATTTTCAGCCTTAACTGATACAGGCTGAGGACATTAAGAGTTTTGGGATTTGATGAATCATGAAACTTTCAAACATTACTCATGTTTTCTGTCTTTTCCCTTCTGTGTTACTCACCTTTGGGAGTGGATTGTAGCCTTGTTTAGAACAAGCTGATACGACTTGATGTTTAGATGTTATCCGATTCATTAACATTAAAGTGTTTCCCTTTATGCCTGTGCTTTGCTCACTCACTTCAGTGATCAAACAGCTGGGGAAACAAGTCTTGGCTTTCTCCAAAACTGAAAACACAGGAAAAAGTTATATGACATAAAATAACTGTTTGGCAGATCTGCGTGCTTATATTTTTTTCTGTTACTATGATTTTTCATCCCACAAGCAATACGGAACTAGCATAGCTAAGAATGAGAAAATGTATCTTCATGCATCATAAGCAGAGTCCTTTACCTTGCTGCATAGGTAAAAATGGTTGAGCTCTAGCAACCTGCTAGGAATGAAGATTATTCCCATTTGACTTCATTCGTCATTCAGTGCTAGCAAGAATGAATGAACCTAAAGGGATGAATGATGACAAGATGTTAATGCTTGGACTTGACGATCTGGGTCTTTTTCAGCCTAGTTGATTCTGTGATTCTATGTTATCTGTGTTTATTATTTGCAGTGTAAATCGCTGTGATGCAAAAAGTGTTCATCCTGCTGCCAACCTCACCTCTAAGTGTTGGTGTTGAGCTTTTGCTCTGTCCCAGCTGACCTCAGATCCAGCCAGTCACAGACAGCTGGTCTTACCCAGAGCCTTTTAAGCTACAGAATCACTCAACAGCAGCTCTGAAAAAATTCCATCAGAGTTAGGTGACTATAAGAGTTACCCTCTGGGACATTCTTGCTATTGTTAGAAACATCATTCTAAGAAATTTCTGAGAGAGTTATGAATTATCAGGTGAAAATGCAGATGTGATTTTTTTTCTACCATACAGATGATTTGAAATATAGTTCCCAGCTTATTCATATTCTTTTTGTTATTAAAATTTGTGATTACTGTAAGTCACAAATCAGGCAACCAAGAATAAAAATGTCTGCTATGCCTTGCCTAGAAATGTACAGAATTTTTAACCTGAATGAAAAGCTTATGATCTTAACTTTAGAATCAATGACCTTACTGTTGCAGCTTGTCAGGTAAGGGCAGAGTATGCTGAGCACTGTGCTCTGCAGAACTTCCAGCTGTCGGTTATTTTCTCCTCCTCCTCCTTTTATTTGTGCGCTAAGTTAAAGAGTAATGACTCTGCCCTCAGTGCAGTGCTATGAAGATGAATTCACCCCAGTGCTGACCAGCCCAATATATTTCACTCAGTGCCTGACACTGAAGAGAGTGCTTTGCCTTTCTTCTTAAACTGTAGGACTCCCCTGCCTTTTTTTGATTCTGAATCGGTGCATTCCGATGTAGAAGACATTTGAAATCTGTGGTAACCTGTGTTATAGGGCAGATGAAGACTGCAGTGCATGCCTGCTAAGAGTTACTACTCTTAGCAGTCATATTTTAGCTGAAATAGTCACAAGGGAGTCCATCAAGCTGAAGGTATTAAGTCTCCAGTGTAAACAAAAGATTATGTATTTTCACTGTCTGTTCTTTGGTGTATCAGCATATATATATACACATACATATTTGTGTGTGTATATATGTATTTATATATGGATATGTATACCAGTATATATACGTGTGTGTGTGTATACACACGCATGCATGTACATTATAAATATACCAGTATGTGTAGCTATATATATGTACACATACAAATATGTGTATATATATGTATAGACACATACATATGGAACAGGATGTAATTGGAAGTAATTCCTGGAGACAGAAAGTCATTGTATAGGGGTTGGGGAGGAGGAGGGAAGTGGGAGGGACAGGGAAAAGGGAACCTGGAAGCCCTTAAGATACATTTTTCCATCAGGTCCCAGACCTGATGGGGAGATTTTCTGCAGAGCCACTTATCAAATACCATGTCAGTTCATCACTCAGGTAGCTGCACAACATCAGCATTTAGAGTAAGAATCATTTTTTGTCCTTTTCTAATTTTGCCCAGCGGATTCTTAACACTGAAAAAGATGTGATAAAAAGGAAAAAATGGTATATGCATAGTGCATTATCTTATTTTACAGAGGAAGGTTGCTAGCACAGTCTGTGATAAACAGAGCAATGCAGTAATCTCTCATGAAGCCTGCAAATTAAGCAATAAGGGCCATGGTTCTAACATCAAAGTGAAAAGAAGAAACTACTTTTAGATTCTGTTCTGTAGTTAAACTTGCAAAAGAAGTTTAAATTCTATAAAGGGTTCCAACCTTATGGGCCAGGTCTGGTTTTGTCTTAGTTGCCATTCACATCTCCTTCCTGTTTGGTTTTGTTGGTTTTGTGGTTTTTCTGCGTGCTGAATAATCAATGGATGTCCTGAGCTTTCAAATTCCTACATATCTGTAATTAATCATAGGTAGACATTTTGCCATATTCTCAACACCGTACACCCCATAATTAGAATCATAGAATCATAGAATAGTTAGGGTTGGAAGGGACCTTAAGATCATCCAGTTCCAATGCCCCTGCCATGGGCAGGGACACCTCCCACTAAACCATGCCACCCAAGGCTATGTCCAACCTGGCCTTGAACACCGCCAGCAGTGGAGCATTCACAACTTCCCTGGGCAACCCATTCCAGTGCCTCACCACCCTCACTGTGAAGAATTTCTTCCTCATATCCAATCTAAACTTCCCCTGTTTAAGTTTGAATCTGTTACTCCTATCACTACAGTCCCTAATGAAGTGTCCTATCACTGCAGTCCCTAATGAAGAGTCCCTCCCCAGCATCCCTATAGGCCCCCTTCACATACTGGAAGGCTGCTATGAGGTCTCTACGCAGCCTTCTCTTCTCCAGACTGAACAGCCCCAACTTTCTCATCCTGTCTTCATATGTGAGGTTCTCCAGTCCCATGATTATCCTCATGGCCCTCCTCTGGACTTGTTCCAACAGTTTCATGTCCTTTTTATGTTGAGGACACCAGAATTGCACACAATACTCCAAGTGAGGTCTCACAAGAGCAGAGTAGAGGGCAGGATCACCTCCTTCAGTCTGCTGGTCACACTCCTTTTGATGCAGCCCAGGATACGGTCTCTGGCTACATTTCTATCCTCTGCCTTCTGTTCATGTGCAGAATACTGTAGTGAAGAAAATTAGTACATGTAGGAAGTGGAATCTCTGCAGAGCCCTCAGAGTTTATAAGAGCTGTCTGAGGATGCATTGGAGACTTTGTAAATCTGATCCAAGGTAATTTGTTGCATTTTTAGCTCATGTTGTTTTCAGCAGTCTGTAAATTGGCATAAAAAATGCTACATGGATTCTTAAGGCTGAAAGTGTGTCATACGAACAAGCTTGCTGATGGGATTCAGGTAGCTGTTTTGTCTCTTCATCATTCACTGAAGAAGAAATATTTTACTGGGAATAAATGGTTTTATCTAAACCAATACCTTGGGATAGCTAATAATGTGTATTCCGTTACTTTATCACAGGTACTCCATTTTGCTTGGCTTTTGCTCAAGTGGAAGCTGTTTTTAAGATTATGTTGAAGTATATAGATTGAGGGAAAAAATCTTTCTTAAGTCATGAGTTGGGGTTGTTGCTTAAATATGTTATACAATTAATATATATCATACAATTATACTGTTGCCTTTAGTGAAGTACCTGAGTGTATATATGTTTATTTATATAAGTTGGTAAAGAGAAAGTAGAGTGAAATGAAAGGCAAGAAAATTTCCAAGCAAGCAGGAAAATATAAAGATAATAAAATCTGCTGACAGTGTTAGAAAATGTGATGAAGAAAAAAACCCAGCAAATATAAAAAACTATGATGCAGAAGTTGTCATTGAAAAAGTGTAAGTGACTTAGCAGGTTTTATTCCTGTGAAACAGGAAAGTTTAAAATGCTATCACTAAACTGTAATCTCATGTCTAAAACCAGTTGTTTACTGGGTATGATATGGAATGTCCTAATAACATGTAGTGGTCAACAGTTTGACTGTTGAGTTAACACATTTTGTGAAAGAGTATGAATTTAAGTGTCCGATGTCAACTCTAAGGTACTTTTCATATTTCCATATTTCCTGAAAGAAAACTGCATCAGAAAAGTTTCATAAGATCTGGGGATCAAATCCAAACTCTTAATCCACACAACACGCTTACATTTAATGCACTTAAAACTGACATTCTTTCCTGATGCTAGTTTCTTCAGTAAAACAGCCCAGAACAAGAAATTCTTGATCACTGACATTAAAAGCAAAGAAGCTGAATTCCTTTAAGGACCATGAAAAAAGCCAACAAAATAGATAACATCAACTGATACAGTCCTTTGAATCATGATAGCAGGTAGATGATAGCAAAAATTAACAGTTCAGAAATATCAGTTGTTAGCTCTCTTTATTATCCTTTTATTAACTTTTAATACTATCTCTTTATTAGCTTTTAATAATATCCCTTTATTAACTTTTAAATTACTATGTATGTTGATTGTGAAGCAGAACAGACCTAAAGGATAAACATGAAATAATGCCATCTTCTGTTCTGAAACCTGGGGAAAAGCAAAATGATGTTTGGAATAAAGATAAACCTTGATTTGCTTAATTCTGAGGTAACAACTGAGGAGACTGACCTGGGCAGCAAAAGCTGAAGTTTATTAAACACTTTTGCTAAAGAGAGATCAATTCAGAGGCTCTCTGAGGGTGATTAGATTTTGTGCTATATTCATCTCTACATACACATGCTCATCAGATCACAGAGTAATTCAGTCTGGAAGTGGCTTTCAGTCTGTTTTACTGCTCAAGGCCAGTGGAATGTCTGAGTCCTGAACACTC
>JAOEHX010052193.1:0-18759 GCA_025448015.1 Bolborhynchus lineola | reverse complement strand
ATGATTTATTCTGAGGGCTTCTTTTTAATGGTTATCTGGAAACTTTTTGTGAAAGTGAAACAATCTGATCTTGCAGATTGCATTAGAGCAAAACAACCCACCTGAGTCTGAGAAACTTTGCAGTAGTTTTACCTATAATTGAAGTCCTAATGTGTAGCAGTTAGAATGTTTGGTAATGTTCCCCCCGCATTTCCTGCTCCCCTTTTATCAGCAGATATCCCCTACTGCATATCAAGATGAGCTGTTGGCTGTAGTGGTGCTCTGTTGTGACCTAGCTTTGTGCAGTTAACCTCTCTGAGTCTGCTAGGAGTTAGGACAAGTAACTGGGCTTTATTCTCATTTGTGCATTGCCAGCAAAATATCACGCAGCAATAGCTCTGCTGTCCTTGGGGATCCCTGTAGAGCCTGGTTGGTTTGAATAATTGAGAGGGGACTCTGACCTGCAGCTGTTTCTTAAGCAGGGGCAGGAAGAACCCGCTCAACTGTGAGGTCCCAGGGTGGACTTGCAGAGTTAGTGGTGGCATTAACTACCATCTCTTGCTGACCTCGGGGAGTGATCTGGATCTGGGTTTCTAGGTATACGCAATAGTCATAACTGACTTGGTGCTCTTTCACCCCAAAGCTGAAGAGGAGGAAATGAGTATCAGTTTCTCCCCTCTGGAGCTAAAATGACACCTGTGTCTTATCCATGTGCCCTGACTGTTCCCTTGATGTTGGGAGGAAGAAAACTTTGTTTTACCTTCTTTAATTGTGTGATGATGACTCTGGTCTTCTTCACATGGGTGAACACATGAACACACATGTGTCTCTTCCCACTCATCTAGAAACAAACATATCTGTAAACACTTCTGTAGGTTGAGAAACCGCAGCTTACCTTTCTGCATTTAAGTTTCTTTCCTTTGCCTTCTAAAGTCCATATGGCTGATGGCTTGCTCCCTTTTTGTCACTTTTGGCCAATACTTTAATATATATATTTGCTGTGACTGAATTGGCTCACTGGTGTTTGTGGGCAGGTGAGAAAGTTTCGGGAAGCAGTAGCTAACTGCGTTAGAACCCAGACATGTGTTTCTAATCCTATTGAGCTGTGTTGCGTATTGAATCTTTTTTACTTTCTCCCCCTGCAGTTTTTTCTCATCTTTCCCTCGCTTGAGGAGAGAGTCTGTCTTTGCAAGCTTGGAGGAAGCATCTTGTGCTGCTTGGTTTGCACAGGAGAATCCAAGTCTGTTTAATCGATGTGACAGAAGAAACTGAGTTGAGGGGGCTGGCTGCCTTATGGTTTGAGGTTTCCATTTCCAGTTTGTGATCATTTTCTCTTTGCTTTTTTGCAGGGGGAGAAGGGAGCTTCACCAGACCTTGGCTGCTGTTTACCTTTGCTCAGTTGTGCAGCGTGCCTTTGTTTTTCCACCTTTGATCAGTGTCCTGCCAACAGATAATTTAGCAATTGCATCCCAGGGTGGAAGTGTGGAGTTAATGTTAAAATTAGGGTTTTTTTTCCTTTCCTAACTTCTCTGGCTGATGGAGCAGAGAAGGGGAGAGGGGAGGTGAAGGGGGCCATAAATTCTGGACCTGGTGATTCTGCTCCTTGTAGAGAAACCAAAGCTTCTGATGTCTCTTCAGCACTTTCATTAACATTTAAATTAAGGGTTTGTTTTTCAGTCGGCTTCAGTCACAGCCCTTTCATAGCCTGACACATGGAGGCTGTTCTCTCTCTCTCTTTTTCTCTCTTTTTCCAGCTTGCAAATCAGTGTACAATAGTAATCACTGCCATAATTTTTTTCTGATCTCTCAGGAGGGCAGCGACCTGACAAGCTGTGCCAGAGGTTCAAAGAGAATCGGGAACGGAGTGCAAAGGTAGATGAGCAGGAGGATGCCAGGTTTCACTCCTACAATTAGAGTGGTGTCTGCTCCCTCCCCTGCCTTTCAAAGAGCTGCTTTTGAGGGGCGGGGAGGGACAGAGAGGGATGGACCTCTCTTGCACGGTGAGAGCCCCAGGTGCAGATGCCTCTAACCAGCCTCAGCTTCTACTGTTACTCCTCCCAGAAGAGGTCGGAGGTGTCAGAGGATGCAAGCTCATGCCCTCAGGTAGGACGTAGAGCTGTAGTGTCCTAAGATAGCAGCCTAGCTCTCTAAAAAAGTGTTGATTCACTCCGAGGACAGCAGGAGGTTGGTCCTCAGCCTGCCATTGACATTTGAAAGGGCGGTGATAGTGGAGGATATTGCCCTGAAGTAAGAAACTCACCTCTGTCTTCTGTGCTGCAGGGCTGAAGTAATGTCTGCTCTGAGATAGCTGGTTTTAAGTGTCCCTTTGAATCCTGGCTCACAGCAGCCTAAACCAGACCATGCCTTGCTGTTGCTAAGTAATTTCAGGTATAAAAGCTAGCTGGTTTAACATCAAGTAGAAAACACTCTTCCACCTGCTTCAACAATTGCATAAGAGCCAAGGAATAAGGGGACAGTTTTAGGATTGGTAGTGACTTGCAGTGGAGAAGCAGTATAGTAGGATTTATGTAAACACATGAATCTTTGTCCCAAAGGTCTTTTGGAGTCTTCCACTTCTCATGTCTCACCCAGTTGGTTATGGCTGGTAGGCTGTTATCTTCTGCAGGCTCCCTGATGGGAGTTGGGGGACTCAGTAGCCCTGAAGTGGTGTCTTTCATGAGCTGAAGGTGGATTAAAAGGCAGAGGAAATGCACCAACACATGAGCAAAGTATTTAGCGTAATGAAACCTGCATTTGGTGGTTGTGATTTTCATGCTGTTCATGTCTTCAGTCTATCACCACCCCAAATTTGCTTGCTTTTCACTAGGAGCTTGATCCACATGGGCTTTGAAGGATGCCAACAGGATGAGGGCAGCAAGTTGGCAATGGGATCAGGAATGGTATTCCCTGTATGGTGTGTGAAGAGGTGTGCCAGAAGTTTCTGTTCAAGATTGGTTTTAGGTGTGCCATTGGTGGCCATGATTTATACCATATGGCTTTTCTGGGCAACCTAATTCAAAATCATGCACTTGCAGAAGCTTCCTGTATATACTTAAAATGTTTCTCTTCTGGGGTTTGGGTTGTTCTGCTTTTTTTGTGTGAACTACCACAGACCAGTCTGTCTCTATTGTCAGGTTGAAATACTGTGTCTAACTGTTCTGTTACTGAGTGTATGGTGATGACTCAGAGAATGAGTGATCAGAACGACTTTTCAGGGGCAGGTGATCTTGTCCATATTTCAACTACTCTGGAGCTGTGTGGTGGGATTTGCTTCTCTGATCCCATCTTGACCCATGCTCCGTTTTGTACACCCATCTTATTACTCTCTCACTGCAGGTAGCTTCTAACTCCTGCGTAGTCCTAAGAACTGCCACCATCAACATCATACTGGTATCTTCATCTTGTATAATGCAAGCAGGATTCACAATGACTGCTCTGCACTGCTAAAATCTATCCACTCTTCCAGGTGTTTCAGCTTTTGGAGGCTCATAGGTTCATGTTCACTGAGTTTTTTCTCTTCAGGGCCCAGTGTCAAATAGTGCTGAACATGTTTCGTGAAGCCCACAGCCTGAACAAACCAAAGCTATTGGAAATGGGGAGGAGGATGCTTAGTACTAGTCACACAGGGTTCTTGGTCGTGACTTCTGAGCCACCTCCAGCATTGCTCAGTCTGTAACTTTTCAACCAGGAAAGCTTTTAACTTTAGCTCTCCTGAGGCCAGATGCCAGCATGGAGCCCACCTTGGCTGCCCTAGTGGTACTTGGGGCAAGTGTGCTGCCACACTAACTGGGGTAACTCCTACTAAATTCTCTTTGGAAGCTCCACTGTATTTATGGGTGGGGAGGGCGGGGGGATGCCTGCCCTCCCACCTTCCCCTGGGTTGTCTCAAAAGGCCCTGGTGCATCTTTGATTAGGTGTAGGTCAAAAGAATTTCCACATCGTGACCTTAATAACTGGGGTTGATTGGCAGGCGGTCTGCAGAGAGCGAGCAGCCTGTCCCTTTCATCTCCCTTGGTGCCGTGCTGGGACAATGGGCCAGCATATTTTCCTTGTTGTTCCTCATTTGAAAAGGGTCTGGTATCTCTACTAGGTACCTGTGACATGGGGGTCTTGATTAGGGTCTCATAAAGGGCCCTGTCAGTGTGTCCAAAGGCCAGGAACACAAAGGCGGTCAGTGGGTGGGGGTCTCAGCTGACCACTGAAGAAGGGAGGGGAGGGTCCTGGAAGCAGTGGAGGGAGAAGCAACCCCTGATGGGAGACCTTAAAGGGGGAGGGGGGGAGGAGCGGCCCATTTTTGTCCCGAACTCATCAAGCACATCTGCAGAATTGTCCCAGCCGCTGCCTCCCAGTTTCAAAAGAAAATGATCGTTTGATAAACCGTCCTGATTCACCACTTTCTCACAAGGGAGGGAGACCCACCTTTGACCTCTATGATTTCACATTGGGCCCAGCTCCCCCCCCATCCAATTGCTGGAGAAACTTTGAAATGCATCCCCTGCTCTCTCCTTCTCCCTCTTTCCCTTTACTCTGTCTTCCCTCCCCCTTTTTTTACCCCCTCCTCCTCTTCCCACCACCCGCTCTCCCTCTTTGTAAAAGAGCAGGCGTACTGCTTTGGAGTTTAGGCAAGTAATTAGTAAAATCTTTTCTGCAGCACAATAAACCCACAGCCCTTGGCCCACATATTCCCACAATTTACATACTCGTGGGCATTCGAGAAAACAAGTGGCATTCCCAGTGCATCACTGCCTATGAAAATCATTTGGAAGACAGGGAGAGGAGGGTGCTGGGACCCATTCGCTCCTGCGAGCTATAGGAATGTGCATGAATATATTAAAATGTTTTCAGACAATGCTTGTATTTTCCAACGGGAAGAGGCATCTTCTGGATGAAAGGAGACTGGCCCAGACACAGGCCTCTTCCAAACACTCTTTCCCACTCAGGGTTTGTTTGCATGGACCAGATAGAGGGGGGGGGCCTGGCAGAGGGGTGGGAGGAAAGAACAAGGGTGCTATCTATGAAAAGTAAATCTTTGTGTGCCTCCTACTCTTTCCCTGTTTGTGGTCCCAGAAAATTGCATTATGAGGGAATCCTGTCCGTGGAAGTTGGGAAGAGAGGAGATCATCAGGACTTTCTGCAAAAGCTTTTGGAGGCATTGCAAACGTAGAGAGGAAATAGCTTGTAATGGAGCATATAGCTCTGACTGACAGGATTCAGTGGGATGCAGCAGGAAATGAGTGAGAGGGAGCTGGCTATCTTGGCCAGTATTGGCAAAGTGCCTATTAATAATCGAAAGTACTCTTGCAGTATGTTTCCAGCTTCATCTTATTGTCTAGAACAGGCTGCTTGGTGGTCAGCCTGGGCTATGTATCTAGCTGGTCCTCTCCTTTTTCCAAAAGGGTAGTTGTTCTAGACTGTGCCAGAGGTGGAATCCAGCAATTCCCACTCTGTTTCAGCTGGGGACTGCTTAGCTGTGTTGCCTCCAAAGAGTTTCTTTGGGCAATTTGAACCTGAAAAGTGTTGTGCTGACAACAGATGTGTGGTGAAACTTGTATCTACAGAGTGTAGATCAGGGATTTCCTTTCTAATGGACAGGAATTGAAGGAGAGAATTGAAGTGAAGGGAGGAAGATGCTGAGCAGAAGTAATGAATAGCTTGGCAGGGTGGTTCATGTAGGGAAGACCCTGGGTTCAGCTCAAGGGATACTGTTTTGTTTGAGAATACTGGGGCAGGCTGCAAAGGGGCCTCGCTGGAGGAAACTGAGGTAGGTTGGTGGCTGGATTTTATTCTTTTTAAATAATACTCCTTTGGTACAAATGCCCTTTGAAATTTTTTTGGGAAGTGACATGGCCCCAGTATGGTGATCTAGGTGCCCGTCTTGTATTTGCTACCAATACAGCCTTTGTAGAAAGCTCGTATGGGCAGTTATTCCATCCAGATGGGTTCTGCCTTGTGGATATACAGCCTGCTGGCAGCCAGCCAGAGCCATGGTAGCACAAATTTATAGATGCTGTGAAGAGCTGTTCCAAAGCCCATGCTATCCAGCTCAAGCCTCTGCTCTCCTGAAGGAACTTACCAAATGCAGGCTCCCAGAACGAGGTATAACCCATTTAGAGAGGAGTGGGGAGATCTTCACTGAGACTTTCTCCTCAGCTGAGCAAATTTGCCTTGTTTCTGACCTGGCTTTTTCTGTGGCAGGTGGGAGAGAATGTATTCCCCAGCCCTGCAAGGAGCTAAACAGTTCTGTGTCTTGGAACCTTTGCAAAAGGGTATACCTGTGTGGCAGCTGTTCCTAAAATGGATCTGCAGAAGCAGGAAAGCTCTGTAATGCTGTTTCACCCAGCTGGCCTGCACTGGTCATACTGGTGTTGCTCATGGTGCGAAGGTCTCTAACCTTTTGTTGGAAGCAACCAACAACCCAACTGCCAAGAGGGCTTACTTTTTTATTTTTAATTATTGTCTTCCCAATTCCCTGCTCCTCCCCTTCATCTTTCTGCATTTTTTAAAGAGGCAGTGGAGGGAAAAAGAGCTTTCGTTTTTGTTTGGAAGGGGGTTAGGAAAGGCGACGTGGCCCCTGCAACCTCTCATAGGGGTGTCTTGTCAGGGCGCGGCATGAAGGGCACAAACAGATCATAACCTTTAAATGAAAATGTGATGGAGGGGAGAGATGAAAGCAGTGAAACAAATTAGATACATCTAGAGGGGGTGCTCAACTGGAGAAAATTAGCATTTCTTCCTAATTGGAGTGCAGGGCATTCCATTACAGGATTTCATTACATGGAGGGAAGCACTGGGCCTCTTTGAGGGATTCCCTCTGCCCTCAATTCTTCTAAAAGTAAAAAATGCATTTGAGAGAGAACTGAGAAAAGACTGAATTTATCAGAGTGAAGGTTTCAGGCTGCTGCAGGAAGAGGAATGATAGTAAAGCATCATTCTCTATTTTTGAAGGGAAGGAAGTGATGGTTGTGTGCACATGAAGTCAGGTGCTAGTCCTAGTTTTCCTGAAGAAAACTGAGAAGTTTATAGGAGGCTGCAGGTGATGGTAACTTTTTGATGCTAGTACTTGCTGAATCAAATTTGTGGACTTTATCCAAAATGCACTAGTTTGAAGCATAGGTCTATGTTCTATGACTAAGATCAATGAGTTTATTCAAGCCTACATTACACTGCGTATCAAGTCCGTGCTGTGCAAAGCACTTGTTCAGGTCAACTCTGATTCTTTCTCTGAATTAGGGCTGTTGCATCCATCAGGAATTGGGAGTTACCCCCGGGAAGGCAATGGCCAGCTTCCAGAACGGCATGTCTGGGGCTGCACTGGGGCTTGTGTGTAGCTTTGTAGTCCAAATAGCCTGTGCCAACTTGAGAAACAGGCCTGAATGGTTGTTCTTGTAAGTGCATCTTTACTTATAAAGGTGTGAACGATAACTTAGAGGGAATTCCTGGGACAAGGTTTTGGATTGCGTCTCTGGATTAGGAGTAGGGGAGACAGTTTATTTCTTCCAAGCAGGGATTGGATTATTTATCAGCCAGTGCTCTCAGAAAGAAAAAAAGAAAGCAGACTTGCTTGGGGTGTGTGGTGTGCAATGTATATTGCTCTGCCAATCTACAGTTACAGTCTCCTATTCCAGCTCAGGAGAGGCAATGTATGAGTAAGGAATGTAGATTGTTGGGTACTCCTGAATGAGGGGTCCTGTCTGCCCAGAAGGCTGGTTCCTAGCAGATTGGGAGGATGTTTACAGTAGCAGTGCCTTCATCCTGGGCAAGCTCTATCATCTGTATGCCCTGGAAAAGGTTGCAGATGATATGAATTTACAGAATTCATAAATGTAAATCTCTGATTTAACCTTGGCATTTTGACACAGAGCATAGCATTGCCAACAGGAATATCTTCAGGCGTATGTAGAAAAAATACTGTTAAAGATGAAAGCGTGGCTCAGAGATGGGCTTCTCCCATGTTGGGTCAGGCACACATCAGGATGATGATGTCTCCCATCCCAGCCTTCTTCAGTCACTTCAGTTCTCACAAAAGATGTTTGCCAGACAGTTTAAAATGAGCAAATACATCAGTCTGGCTCTACATTAGTAAAGCAAAGTACTTTTGAAACAGTGTGGGAGGTAGAGAGAAGATGGGAGCAGGACCAGAGGGGCTGGAGTTTGGAGAGGAGCAAATGACAGGGAGATAGGCTTGAAGCAAGACTGTTTCCTCTGAAGAATGGAAATTTCTCCTCAGTGTGTGCAGTTGTGCATCTGGCTTGTGTGCTAATACTTTAAAATACAGCGTGCCAGAGTGCTTTTTGCCTGTAGCTATGCTTCAGCTGCCCTGAATGGCTGGCATCTTGCATCTCTGTTGTGAGTGGAATTGGACACTGGAAATGTGGGGACAGAACTGTGTGGCTATGACTCTCTCCTTGGCTCTGTTGTGTCTGGTTTCTTTTCAGAGCAGTGTGAGACTGCACCAGACTGGAAGGTAGATTGGAAAGTCTGTTCTGTCTGTGTAGTGTTGGCCTGTAGTGTTCTGTGGTTCACTATCTAGAATTTGTCAGGTCTTCTCTGCTCCTTCCACCTGCATGAAGCACAACTGCTGCAAACACTTTCTTGCTCTAAAGAGGTATTGTGAGTTCATGAGGCTTCATTCACCACCTGTGCATCTGCTTTGCATGTGGGATGTACTCTTGCTGCTGTGCAGGCATCCTGACACTTCACAGGTGCAAGGCTAATTTGGGGCCAGGTATTAAAACCAGCTTTTAATGTGTGTTGCCCTGTCTAATTAGTAAATCCTTGTTCTCTCTCTTCTGAGATGAGGTACATATTCCTCTAAGTTTAGCCGTCCATCAAAGAGGACTTGAAATGGGGCCCTGCTATGGTTGGTAGACACAGGCAGCTAATGAAGAGAGAGACCCATTTCCTTTGAGAGAAGAGACCTGTATCAAGGTGATTGATAGTCCCAGAGGTTTATTGGTGTGGGGGTTGGATAGAGGCTTCCAAACTGGAACTCAACAGCTTGTTTTTTTTCAGGGGGAAAAGAAGTCGGGTGATCACCTGTGTGTGTACCTCTTCCCCCCATGCACACCCTGAAAAAAAATCAAGGAATTAAAGAAAGGGGACTAGAGAAAGAAAGAAACTCATCAGAGGAAGCAATTACTGGCTAAGCTGGGCCAAGCAGCAACTGCTGCTATTGCTCTGCTTGGTCTCTGCCTCCTGGTGTAGCTGTTGTCAGCTTTGCACCTGCGCTTTGTTCAGTGACCTACTTCACCTGGTTTAGTGAGGGATGGTGATGGAGCAGGACTGTCTGATGGAACAGTTTTTCTCTTGCTTCTTATTTTCTGTCTTGCACAGAGTATTGATTAGTGCATGTGGCCTAGAGCATGTTTTTCTTTCCATATCCCCCCCCCCCCGGATTTTTTTTCCTCTTTGACAGTGGAGAAACAAGGGAGCCTGCTCCAGAAATTTGAAAAGCAATACTATTTCTATAGTATCTGTCTTGTAATGGTCTTGGAGCAATCTGGGAACATGGACTGTGTGCAGACCACTCCAGATAAATTTGTGGGCTGGCAGAGCAGGCATATCGGGTACTTTAGTAGCATTAAGTGCAGGTGAACAGTACTGTTCCCACTGTGCAGTGTCTGTGTCCTCTGCTTCCCAAACTATGGTTTGCAAGATGCTCATGCCTGTACTGGCTCTCTAGCTCTCACAGTGAAGCCAGTGATATGGTGTCTGAGTCACTGAGACTAGTTGAACCTCAGAAGTCACAATGAGCCAACAAGGTCTGAAGAGAAGATACAGCAGAGGAACACTATTCTGTACCAAAGAAATGACTGCATTACTAGCTTGTATCTTGGTTTTGTGGTCCTTCCCCATATTTGGTCCCAAGCCAGATACTCTGCAGAACTTACTGATGTGCTGATACCTGGTTGCTTACATTAGGCAGTTCTGGTAAAACCAGCCTGAAAAAAAGTATGGAGAGCAAGATGGCAATAGGTAAGCTTGAGTGTGAAAGTGTTATTCACCAAATCCTGCAGTAGTGGAACTAGAGCCATTTAAAACAACTGGGAGATTACTTTAAAATGGACAAAAGGTAGCGTTTTTTCACACAGTGTGTAATAAACTTCCTGTACCAGGAGGTTGTGGAGATGGGTGATGCCAGCAGTTTTGAAAGGGATTTGGTAAATTCATGGATAGCAGGTCTGTAATGAGGGACTATATGGGAATGCACTTTCTAAAAACCTTTGTATAAGCAATTGTGGGTGCTGGGCAAGTAAAAAGAGAATGATCACATAAAGTTGCCAAGTTCACTTGTCCTTCCTAAATGACACGTGCTAGTACCACTGCTGGAGACAAAGCAGTGAGTTAGGTGGACCATGGTTTGACCAAGGTAGGTATTTCCCATACTCTGCTTGCTATGGTGGGTCAGTCCAGCACTCATCTGCCCCAGTGTTTGATGTCCAGCAGTGGTTGGTACTAGATGTCTTGTGAGAAGGATAAGAAACAAGACAAGCAGAGAAAGATCCATTCCTACCTGTTCCTTCCCAGCTTCCAGTGATGGGGAGGTTAGGGTTTCCTTGGTTGGAGTTTGCATCCAAACCGGTGTTTCTTTCATACTTGCAAAGCTAGCTCTGTGAGCAGCTCATCTCTTCTTTCTGAACCTGTTCTGGTCTTTATAGGCTCCTTTTCAATTCAGTGTTATGTCCTGAGGAAGAAATACTTAGTTCTGTTTTTAAACCTTTTGCCTGACCATCTTACAGGAGTATACTCTAGATACTCTCTGCTCTGTTTAGTATTTTAGTGTTTTTCCCAAGCCACCCCAACAAATGACCTTGTGCAAAGCAGCAGCAATCCATGACTGTCATGAGTGCTTGCTGGCCAGTTGTTTCTTAGAGTGGACTTTGTGTGTGACATTGCTGAGATGTGGTAAGATCCTAATTTCCTCCCAGTGCAGCTTCTGACTGGAGTCCATAGAGATGCAACCTAACCTGAATTTATGGTCATGTAATTGGATCTTGTTTATCTACACAGTAAGGATCAGTAATGGCTTTGACTGGGAAACTCCTAACTTGATGCAGAATCAAATACTGTCACTTTAGTAATGTGTTCATTTCAGTGGAGGACGTGTGAGCTTGGTTCTGGCATTTCTTCATGTGGGTGTTTGACTTGTGAAACAAAAATGGTTCTTTTAATAACTGGTTTTGGATGAGACTTCATAAAACCTCAGAGCACGTGGGAATAAGGCAGGCCATAGGAAAGGAGGAAACTGTGGTTTCGCACTCCTACCCACAAAGCTGCTTGTGCATCTAAAGCTTCCAGACTTCTGTCTTTGATGTGTAGGACTGACTGACAGCAGGTTGTCCTGCTTCACCTAGAAGCAACTTACTGAGGTGCAGGAGGCAGTGTGGTGCTTCATATCCCTCTATCAGTTATTTCTTGACTTCAGTGGATGATGTTTTTTCAGGAATCCTCTGTTCCACTGTGGACTTGAGAGACATGTGCCTGAAGGGGCTTTTTTGCTGTCCTTTCAGTGCAGTCCTTTCCCTCCTACCCCATTTTCTGGCATCTTTTTTTTCAAGGTACTGACATATTAAATTGTTCTTTGCCTTCTTGTCTTGTTCTTTCCAAATCTCTGCAGCATCTATTTTGCCTGATCCCTTTCCTGTCTTCATCTGGCTAACCTCATTTACCACTAAAATTCAGTACTACTTGGTCTGCCTTGCAGGCCAGCCTGATTACAAGTGCTGAAGATGATAACTTGTTCTGTAAACCTCTGTTTGAGCTCTGGCTCCTGCAAAACCTTTTCAGCAGTTTTTTGGTAGTGCAGGATTTGGGGGAGGTGGTGGTGACTAAACATTCTTATGCCTTACATGTGTGTTGTCTAGCATTTTATGGTATCTTATGTGCTTTTATCTGCATTCAGGGCTGGGGCTTTCTACCCTGACTGGCAGGTTTTTTCTCTCTGGTGCTCCCTGACAACCAAGTATGTCCTGAACCTACAGATGGAGAGCAGGGGCTTTATTCTGTATCTTGGCCGCTTAGGGACAAACAGTTGACACGTTCCAAACACTTAGCATAAAAACCCTGAAGCAAATCATATTGCGTAGAGTGGAGAGCTGGGGAGGGGGAAGGTGCCCAGAGCTTTAAGGGCAAGTGAGCTGAAGTGGTTGTAAGCGCGTCCGTGTTGAGATCAGAGCAGGAAAGCTCTAGGAGTCATTTCATGGCTGAGTTAAACGCAGATGAGGCTTCACTCGCCTCCTCCGCAAGCACCTGTGTCTCCATGGCTCAGTGTCCTGGACTTCTCTATGTGCAGTATGTGCCGCATACACACTTCTCCTCTTTCACCTTCCCTCATCTTTAGCTTTTAAAAACCCTCTAAACAACTTGTTTAGACTTAATTTGGAAATTGTTTGAATGTCATAGAGCAGAGGAGGAAGATCAAACACTCTGGTTTTAAGTGATTTGGCTTCTTTTCCCTAGAAGTGTGTACAAGCACAGCTCGTGCCTCTGCATGATGTGGAGAAAGAACTGCTGCCCTTTGTGGGAAGATGATGGAGTTTTTTTTGTTGAGAAGTCCTCATATTTCTCACCACCTTCATCCCTTTTTTCAAAATTCTCCTAAATTGGGAAGTTTGAATTTGGTGTACATGTGTGTGCATATGGCGGAAGGAATAAGGCAAAAATAACTCGTGGCTTGTGGCACCAGAAAAACAGATTCCTTCCCACCCCTGCTTTTAAACTGAAACATTCTTGGGTTTTAGTTGTTCTGGCAAACCTGAAAGGCTTCTCCCCTCCCCCTGACCTCACTGGCATGCACGGATTGCTGGCTTATTGAAAAGTCATTTTCAATAAGTCATGTGTTCATTTTCAAAAGTCATATGTTCTAATGGAAAAGTTTAGATAAGCTGTCATTATATATATATATGCATTTTTAAAAGAATACTTGTTAACTGAAAACCCTGCCAGTCACGTCTGAAAATATATTGGGATTGGACTTGGCAGTCCCGAAGCTTATAAAATAGAAAAGAGATATTTTTAAAATGGGGGAGGTTTTCTTCTTTTGCATCATGATTCATTAAGCATTTTCTACACAGGAGCATGTATTTAAACTTTTGTCCACAGCAATGACAGCTGGAGTATTTACTTAAATCAGTTCTGTATGTCCCTTTGTAGGATGTGGGGTTGTAAGAAGAAAAAGCCCTGGACACTGAAAGGTTTGTGATAAGGTGTGAGCATAGGCAATGTATCTGTTCCCACTGGTGCTGGGAACATTTGCTACATTTGACTTTGTAGTCTTGAAACTGGCCTGGTCAGCTTGCGTATGATTATATTTATTCTTGGGGTCTGTTTCTCAGATGCTGGCATTGATTTCATGGCAAGCATCAGAAGCATCCAAGGCTGCTTTTAAGGGAAAAGTTTTGAGCACTGATGAGCTGAAGGCACACAGTATCTAGCTGAACTCGTGTCTGTGGCTGGTACTTAGAGCAGCCTGTGTGAGGCTGCAAAAAAAATGGATTGAAATTAAAAAAATCTACCTTTCTGGGGGAGTCCTTTATAAAATGTGGAAGATGTATATGATCTGAAGAGAAATCAGAGTATTGTGGGGTGGAATTGGGCAACCTCTCCAGTTTGCAACCTATTGCAGCACTGGGGCCATGTTTGTATATTTTGGGCAGCTCAGAAGTTATGAGTCTGTGCCCTGGGAGTTATGCTGCCCATTTCCCTGATATGTATGGAGTCTCTGGTTATCTCCTTTCTTTCTTATCAGAAGGTAGTGATTGTCATCTCCTGGGGCTTGCTCAGCACTCCTATGTAACTGGTGCTCTGATGAAAGTAATGAGCATCTTTTCGCTTACCTTTTTGCCAGTCAGTCTGAATTGCAGAATAGGGATCAAGCTTTTAGATTGTGACAATTCTGCTTCCCAGGAGGATGCTGCAGTCACAAAGGACACAAGATGAGTTTTTTAAAAACACAGTTTAACATGACAAAAAAAGACCCCATTGCACTGGAGGTGTGACCATCAAGTCAGCTGCACAAGTTTAACTTGTCTACAGCCCTGGAGTTGACCAACTAGGACAAGGATTTCTATCCTGAAGGAGATGGTGATATTTCAAAGATAGATAACAAAGGTGCTGACAAGTCCTAAGAATTCACAGAAGCTCTGAGCCACAGGATGCTGGTTTCTGGCTTGTGGAACAACTGATGCCAGTCTGGTGTGACACAGGAGCAATGCACTAGGACCCAAGCGATTTGGTCAACCCACATACAGTAGGTTTCCTGGCAGGTTTTGCAAAACCATAGGCTTGTAGCAGAAAGGGAGATGGAGTAAGTGAGGTCCCACTATGAAAAGAAGTTTTGCTTTGCTAATGGGAAATGGCTCAGCAGAAAAGAGCCTGGAGCCTTTGTTGCTGTCCTCCTGATTCTGCTTGTTCTCTGGCTGTTGGGGCAGATGCTGGAGGAGGTGAATTATTCTTTCCTGATTCTTTTATTCTCAGCAGTAAGAGTTCTCTGTCCTTGGCACAATTCTTGCTGTCCTGTCTTGGACCTGCACTGTCCAGTTTCCCCTACCTGGATCTGTTGTCTTTGTCACAGTGCAAAGGTACTAGACTAGAAATCCTGCTCTGGGAGAATAGGCTACATCAGGCCTTCAAGAATCTGTCATACATCACACCTTTTCACATGCTGCTATTGTGCATCACTGGATCTCTTTTCTCCTTCACCCCTTGTTTTGGCGTCCTGCACAGCCCTATTCCATGGACTGGGGGAAAGATGCTTGTAGAGAGCTGACCTCCTCGGCATGTGTCCCACCGCTGGCCGTGCCCCTGCTCTGCCAGGCAGGCTGTCCCGCTCCGGTCCCCTCCTCCTGTCACCCCAGATTGGAGCCCCTCAGAGGTCTTTGTCAGCCTGTTGAGAGCAGCCCCTGTTCCACCATTCCCACATGCGCACCCTCCCCAGCAGCTCCCTCCCCATTCAGCAGTTTGGGCTGAAAGAACCTTGGCTAATTACACTAGGCTGAAAATTACCACTTTGCTGGTTCTCCTGCTGCTGGGCCCATTTGTGTGAAGCCTGTAGTTAGAGGGAACAAAGTCCCCCCTGTGGAGCCAGGCAGGCCCCAAGTGTGAAGCTACAGGTACAAGCAAGAGGGGAATGAAGGGAATAATTACCAGCTTCTCCAGGTGAAAGCCCCGTTAAAACTTCAATAAGCCAATTAGGGGCTAGGGTGTGTGTGTGGGGAGAGTCTCCCCCACCTATAACTCATTCCCACCAGGCAATTAACAGAAATCGTTTCACGGAGGGGAGAATAAGAAATGGCTCTTAGAAATTATCTTGAGTTGTGGGGGCCCGAAACAGCACGACTGCTGCAGTGGTCCTCATGTACTCAAACCTCCCGGCTCACTGTGTGGCCTGGAAGTGTTGGTGAGGCTAGAGGTAGGAGGGAGGGAAAATGGCAAAGAAAAAGGAATCACTGGAGCTTTACACCTGGGCAGGCTTTGAGAAAGCAAGGGTTGGAGTTCAGAGCTTCTTGTAAGGCTGTGTGTGGGCCCCTGGCACTGTGCTTGAGGCGGCTGCTGAATCTGGGGAAGTGCGTGAGGGTCAGGCTCAGGGTGTCTTCCCCATTGGTATGAAGGGGAAGGTTGATGGTATTGAGACTAGTAGGGAGGACGTAGGCACTGTGCTGAGTGTGAAGGCTTGAAGTGGGTGTGCAGGTGGGTGAGATCTGAGTGTCAGACCTTCAAAGAGCTGCCAGGGATGTGTGATAGTCTGTAGATGGCCTGCCTTATCACAGATGGTGTCCAATGCCTCATGTTTTTGGGACCATGTTTTGTTGCTGCTCAGCCAGCAGCTTCACTTGTTTCTTCCTTTCAGTTGGTTCCAAGAAGTCAGTGTATTTGCCCAAGATGGATATTTTATGAAGTCACCTTGCATTCTGTTGGTGGGTACCTATCAGGAATCTTGCCTGTCTGTATTTGAATGACTGCTCTGTTGTGTAGAGCCAAGAGTAGAGGGTAGGATGAAGGTCCTGCAGATGGCTTGAGATTGCCGTAGTGATGCTGGGAGAATGCATAGTGCAATTAAAGAAGTCCATATACCAGCTGTGGTTACTCCACCTGCACTTGCAAAAAAGATGCGGGGAAGAAAAAAACCCCAAACAACAACCCAACCCTAAACTCTTCAAAATATAAATGCAACCTTAGTAGCAGCTTTCTTTGCCTTTCTAATGTTATAGCTTCTGAGAATTAAAAATGTCCTGTGAGGTTTTGTTCTGATAAGCTGAAATAACCCTACTGTAGGAGTGTTTAGCCACGTAGTCTTGGGCTGACATGGAAGCCCCTAGACTTCCTCCTTTTCTTTTTTTCCCTTCTCTTTCTCCCCAGAAAGCTTTCTGTGGCAGGAAAAGAGAGTTGTACCTCTTGCACAGCCCAGCTTTGAGATTCGGAAGTGTTTCTCAGCAGTCATGTTTCTTTATGATTCATCTTCCAAAATGTAACACCAGTGGATGCCTCCAAAGAAAGCTCTGTTCACAGTAAGGCCTTGAGAGCATACACAGTCAAAACTGTTTTGGCACAGGCTTTTGAGCTTTCTGTCCTCCTTGATGTTTGGTGCACATTATTCAAACCAGTGTCTGAGTTATGTACTGCATTACATTCCTCTCTCTCAAGGAGTCTCTTCTTTTTCCTGTAATAACTTGAGCATCAGTTGGGGAATAAACTGGGTCTGGAGAAAGCTACGAATGTAGATCTTAGAGATCTTTGTCCTGTACAACTGCTCCATGCATAGCAAGCCCAGAGTTTGGGGAATGAGGAAGGATGATGATTGCTGGACATACCATGCAAACAAGTATTCTGCATCATTAAACATAGGTTATCAAGCCTTTCCCTTTAATAAAGGAGTAGGGCTGATAACCCAGTAGAAATACTTGTGCAGCCACAAAGGCAATTCCATTTGAGGCTCTGAACAATCACAGCAGCTCTGTGAAAACCACTGTTTGAATATTTTTCTTGTATGGGTAAACACAGGAACCTCAATTAACTTTTACAGAGCTGGTCCTGTCCTGGACATTGCTGAAACCAGGCTTTAAGAAAGTGCAGTGTGGGTACCCATGGGCCTAGAACAGCAGCCAGCAGCACAGAAATAAAATGTTTAAGTCAGTTTGATGGACCTTGTCTTTGCCTTGCACTGAAGGCCTGGAGCAGAGCCATTGCATGGCAAGGATTCAGGAGGAGCGTAGTACACAAGACTGGAAGGATAGGAAGGCTCTTGAGAACTGAAGAGTATGGAAAGACTTAGTCAGGAGCCAGAAGCCAAACGGATATTGCAGAGATGTAGTAAATTGGATGCACCCTGCATTTTTTAGGTTTTGGACAGCTATACCATTTGTCATTGGCTTCTTAGCTTTTCCAGTCTTATCTTCTAAGTAGCCTTCTGCTCCCCATATTCCCTGTTCTGGAAAGATGTAATTTTGACCCATTAGCAGTGGTTGGACTTTTGTTGCGACTTCCTTGCCTGCTGATTTTTGAACAGTTTGAGGTTACTGAGTTGTTAGCATAGAACCTAGCTGTCCTGACTTGCTTTTGAAATACTGAAGGTTCTCCTGCCAGTTCTCTGGTCATCCTGCAAGAGGCACAAAGCAGGACTACAGGGGCAACGAAGGGGTAGCACCAGTTGTGCATGACCACCAGTGCTGGCTTCGTCCAGCATTGCCTGAATCAAAGGCAGGTGGGACTTCTTGCATGTTTGTGGTGCTCACTTTCTCATGGAGAGCAAAATGCTAAACTGATGTTGTGAATTGAATGCCCCTAGGGAAGGAAGGAGCACCTGCTTCTCCACCCTGTCTCCCTCCCTTTCTGTGTATCTGGTCTGTTGGAGAAGCCTCACACTGGAGGTGCCGAAACTCCCTTTGCTGAGTTTCTGACCCCCTCCTCTCCCCTTCACAATGTTGTTACTGTTGCATCTGCTCTTCAGCAGGGGCTCCATCAAGTTTGTGTGACCTTAGCACTGTATTCATGCTGGAGGAGTTACCTTCCATAATGATGTCAACTGATGAGGTTAGCAGGATGGTGGCGGCCGCGATAAGACATGACATGTTCTAATGATTCGCCTTAGCAAGCTGAGTGTGTGTTGGGGGGGGACACAGAGGGGCTTAGAGAGGGAAGGTGGGGGCCCCACAGGTGCCGACAAAGACTTTGACCTTTGCTGCTATAATATCAGTGTTTCACAGGCAGGGCGGTTCGGTAACCCACTTTCAGCCCATCAAAAATTGATTTAATTGCAATTTTTTCCCCCAATTAGGAGCACTGGAGCTTAACTAATTGGAGTAATAGAGAGTAATAAGGCTCTGATAAAAAGCCTTCCTCTGCCTCCTTTGTATCTTGTGTCATCGCTTGTCAGAGGTCAGAGAGCTTGCATATTCTATTAGGCAGAGTTGCCTTCATTTGTACAAATTAGTTTACCCAACAGTAATTAAAATGCCAGTGCAGGTTGGAGAGAGCTGAATACAATTGATGGGCACGTTGGTGAAGGATTTGACAGCTCTGGTGGCCTCCCTTGCCAAAGCGTGTCAGTGCTGAATCAAAGGCTACACAAACCCACAGACCCGTATGTTTAACCCACAGCACCGTTGGCACCAACTGCTTTCTCTCATCCACTGTCCATCCTAGACTTGCTTTCTCTTCTTTTCTCATCTCACTTGAGACTTTCTAACAGATATTTCCCATCTTTGAGCTGTCCTTTCTGTTGATAGCTTTCATAATGCTGCTACCACCCCCCCGTGTCCCTGTCTCCCTCAGTGCTCCCCCTCC
>JAOEHX010052192.1:0-10636 GCA_025448015.1 Bolborhynchus lineola | reverse complement strand
TTGCCCAGGGAAGCTGTGAATGCTCCATCCCTGGCAGTGTTCAAGGCCAGGTTGGACAGAGCCTTGGGTGATGTGGTCTAGTGTGAGGAATTCATGCCCATGGCAGGAGGTTTGGAGCTAGATGATCTTAAGGTCCTTTCCAACATTATCTATTCTGTGATTCTATGATTAAAGCACATTTTTAAGCAGACCTGTTTAATTCATCATTTGATTCCATTATTGTAGCAAAGTGCTGGGTTGAATTAGTCTAGAAATTCTAGAAATGAACCCTGCCTTTTCTTAAGTACATGGTGTTTCTGTTATTAAATTTTCCTAAGTAGGAACAATGTCAAAGGCTTTCCTCTTGGCTTTTCCCACATGCCCAACATGTTCCTTTTGTAAGAGTGATTTCTGTGCATGAGTGGTATAAAGAAACATCTTTGAAAAGTCTGAATAAATTTGAAAACACATTGCCATTTGAAAGCAATAAAAAAATAAAACATCTTATTAAGTTTGGTAATAGAACTATTAGTAACCAATATGAGGTTATGGAAGGATTATTCCATTTAATTAATATTTTATATCAGTTTTGATCAGAGTACAAGTTAGAGTGATATAATAGAGGTACTATTCTTTATTCAGCTTCCTGACTATTCATACTAAATAATTCATTGTAGCAGATATCAAAATATTAGACAACTTTGAAATAAATATTTTTTCAATGCTGAACAACTCTCAGAAGTCTTGCAATCCCCATTCACAAGACTCTCAGTCTTTGTGCAACAGTAGGTGGGAGAAGATCATATGCTATGTACAGCAAGTTAAGTCAGGGATTTCCGTATATATACATAGACTGATCACTGAGGCAGGAGACTGAGTGCGGAGAATACACTTTCATGCGTTACCCACTTTTTGCTCTTTCATCCATCTGGTGCACAGTTTTGAAAAAAGAAAGAAGACACTGCAGAGGAAATGTGTGTTACAAGCTTTAAATTGTAACTTTAAAAATTAAGGTGGTGCTAATCAATGAAGAGAAGGTGTAGCAATATCAAGTTAGTGTATCATTCCAGATACATATTGGGTGAAGCAATTGAAGAAAGTTCTGGTTTTAAATAATCATACTTGAAAGCCTTCATTATTTTATCTGGCTCCCCCATACACACACTCACAGGCATTATGCATTATTAAGGCTATATTGCATGATTCATCTCTCTCATATTTAATAAAAGTGACACTGGCTTTCTGTTGGCATTTATCACCGCTATGCCCCAAATCATTAAAAGTGGCCAGATTCGGGTGATGAGTTTAGTCTCCATGTCTAAATATTTGACTGTTTTCTTCTACCATTCTAATTTCTTTAAAACATTCTGTAATTTACAATACTTGAAAAAGATGCCACAGTTAATGAGGCAAAAGCATAAATTACCTGGCAAAAATACAACAGGTTGTCAAATAGCATTATTGACACACAATAGTCAGTTAGATACTTAGGACTAAAACCTTTTTGCTTGATTACATGGATTTTTAGCATACAATTGGACTTTAATGAAAAACTGTCCCTTGTGCAGTGGGTATTTGGCTGCTGAGGATCTTCTTCAGAGGACTGATGAGAGGTCAGAGTAGAAAAATTTCTGATTTAATGCTAGTTTAGATTAACAGATATAGTAACCCCACTATAAAACAGAGCCAAAGTTCCCAGATTTGCAAAAATGAAGTTATACATTAACTGAACATGCTAGCAAAACTGATACAAATCTTCCTGTACAAATAAAATCAGTAGAAATAAAATTTAAAACTTTAAAGTTAATGCATTTTTATTCTCATTTGGGTTTTGCTATTTGCAGCAAAGTATTATTCCTTAACCACTTATAAAACCAACAAATTTGAAAAAGGATTACATCACAAATTTGGGGAATTTCACCAAGGTTCTTGGCTTCTCACTAGCCAAAGATGTCAAAACCTGGAGAAAAATAGGAAGTTCTCATTCTAGGAAATATATCAAAGAAATCTGAGAGAATTCAAGAAGTGAAACTCTTAGAAGACTATTCCAATACCCATGCTTGCCCTCTCTGAATGTAACAACAAACATGGCAGGGCCCACTTTTTTTCTGAATTCATATAAACATACCTCAATAAGTGAAGGGTCTGAGTATCAAGTATGTTAATCTTATTTAAGAAAATTATTAAAGTAACATCCTGCAGCAGTTTGATGTGGCTTTCTGTGAAGCAGTTTATCATAACTGTGAAATAAGCTGCTTCTTTAAATACATAGACTGATTTGACATATAAGAAACAATCAGATCTGTATTTTAAATCTAAATATAAAAGCTCACAATGAAGAAGTTAGAATTTGCTAACTGATAGTAAATGCATGTTTATTCTTATGCTAATTATATTCTGTTCTATTCAAAGACGCAATTTGACATCAGTCAATAATGGCTGAGCCAGACAAAAGGGAACTTGATTGTTCTTAAATGGTCATATTTTCCGTGGTCAAAATGAATTATTTGAACTCATAGTTTACTTATTGAAAAGCTGAAAGTGGCAAACAAGAATCTCAGTTTTCTTTGTGAAGGTGCAAGTCTATGATCTTTCTCCTTGAGAAAGCAGCCTGGGAAAAAATAATGAACTAACTGTCTCAGGTAGAGTAGCATTGCTGAAGCATTATTTTTTGTAACTGTTGTCTGGTTCCCATTACAACTTTCTGTTTCCTTTGGGATTAAAGAAAAATATATCTGCAGATCTCTGTCCTAGGAGGAGACCCAGCAGTTTATACTGGTGGAGGCCTGGGACACCTGGTCAAGCACATAGATTATGGAGCAGGAGGTTCCTGACCTGCAACTGCACATTTTTCAGAAAACTTTTTATAGCTTAGATGAAAATTAACTTTGTGTAAGTGACCTTCAACTTTGTGTTAGTAAAAGATCTATTTCTGTGCAGGAAAGTAAGAAATGCATCTTTCTGTATTTTGCAGATTACTGTTATATTCTTAATTTACGCAGTATTTAATCTCATATCGAATGGGCCAAGAACTGTTCTGGCACTGAGGTCAACTGTTATGTTCCAGCTACACCTCTGCAGTTATGCTAACTTATCACCTGACACAGGATGAATACACCTAATCTGTGTAATGAGAAAGGTTCTTGGTCTACACTAACCTCCAAATCATGCCTGTTTTTTTTCCAGGACTGTGCAAATCCTAGTTAACACAATCCACAGTGTTGCCTAGGATTACCCTAACGGTTTGAACAATCACGGCACAGGACTCAGGTCTGACACATTAGCTCTGTTTAGTTTATCAGTAGAGAAAAACATTAAATTAGCCATTTATAATGATAGATTCTCCTGACAATCTCATGATGAGCCTGAAATGATTCCTAAATCTGAATCATCACAGAAGCTGTTGGAGAGCTCTAGAGGCTGCAAAATAGACACTGTAGGCCAGAAAATCTGATTTTTATTGGCTTGTTTTCAAACTATTTCAGAGAGGATCACAGTTTATCTAAACATGGTACTTATATTAGATTACTCATCCAGATAAATGGTTGCCTATAGAACTGACCAGCATTCATCGGTCCACATTTTTAGCTGTCCTCAAGAGAGTGTACGTGTCCTAGCTGGAGGTTTCGAATAAAATTCTGCTTATCCTTAACATGCCCTGGAAAGTGGAGTAACTGGGGTTAAAGTACAACAGCACTGAACCTGCAGCAGAATTCTTGATTTTTTTTTTTTTTTCTTTTTCACCCTATTCAAAAGGATAATATATCTGCACTTCCAAATTCCTTACTTACAGTTACTGCTGTGATGCCTGTGGACAGGACTTGAGTGTGTCTGAAGGATTATAGCATATCTGAAGAATATCCAAGACTTTTAGAAGTTTCTTGCTTTAAATGTGGCTGGTCTTCATCTTTAATTGATTATCTGTTAAAATACAAAGCCAGACATCTGCCTTTTTTGAGTAGAACTTTGTTTGGGGATGATATAAAGGCTGTGTAAATCAGAAGGCCAAATCCCTGCTGGGATTACCTCTTACTGCCAAAAAAACATTAGCTATTTAAAGCACCAGTATTTCCCATGGTTAAGCATGCACTTCTTGACGATATCATTGTGAAGCTACATTTAGGCTTTTCTCCAAGGATTCTGGAGAAGTCTTCAGAAGATCAGTTCTCCATTTGTCTCTGCTTTTTTGACAGGACCCAACATCTGAACCACAAGCCTATAGGCAACTAGAAATTCTCTGGAAAACTCCAGGCAACATATATCCATTCAGTAACGTTCGTTAAATGCAACATCTTTAAAAAATATATTCAATAAATCCTGGTTGAAAAGATCAGGTTATTTTCTAAATCCTCTGAACAGGTGTCTCCCTAGGCCCTAAAAACACTATGGAAAGATTTTTACTTGATTCATGTATCAAACTGGGTTTGTGTATGATTAATTCGTAGAAGGAAAAATTGTAGCCCTTCTCTGAGCTGGAGGTCATTCAGATGAAAACTTTCAGAACAGAGCCTAGATATGAGGGCTGCAAGATTTTTATATTTAATGAATGCACTAGATTCCAAAATTGAGCTCAGCAGCAAGAAAGATTTTGAACTGATTTTTAAAGTGATCACACCTCTGTGCATTAGCTCACATAAATAACTATGCTCTTCTTTCAATATGGCACATCTCTGACTAGTGTATCATCCCTTATCTGGCCACAGCACTCTGGCACCATCATTTGGTAATGTAATGTAGTCTGAGATGTGTCAAGCAATTTTCTGGAGCTAATGAATCTTGGGCCAGAATCTTATACATGTAATACTTTTCAGCCTCTCATCTCAACAGATATTACTCCTGTAGACATGGCTTCTTTCCTACCCCAGCCCTAACTGCAGAATTGGGAATCCTGGGAAGTACAAAGAAACCTAAACTGGTAAGGCATAAAGCAGGTAAATCCAGATGCACTTTGGCATTATGATGTTTTTGTGAGAGAACAAGCCCTGCTGAGAAGCCTGGGCTCATTCCCTCAATACTTAGGCCTCACAACCCAAACTTTGAATTGCTTCCCTAGCGCTGAGCCAGGAGGGCTTATCATTTAGGACCAATATATGTCTCTGCTCTCTCAGGCACTTTTATACTACTTAAAAGAGGGAGTACAGCCAGCTTCAAAGCATACACGCTAATGAGCTAGCTGGATATCAGGATCAATATTAAATTCTGAGCCTCTCAGACAAATTTCAGGTTTCAGTCCCTGCACTTCTTTCTGAGGGTACAAGTCTCAGCTGTCATCACAAAACTTGGCTCTCATGCTTTAGCTTACTGAGCTTCTGCTTCCCATACATCCCTTCAGGAGTCCCATTGCAGCTGTTTTGAACTCCCTAATTGACCCAGACTGGCATCAAAATAGGCTAACAGGAGGTAAGACTTACAGAAGAAGTTTCTGAATTGTAGTCATTACTGCTTCTAAAAGCAGTACATGTCCAAGCACCTTTGAAAGGATGCAGGCTTGACTTCTACCCTGAGATAGAGCTCACCTCTTTTAACAATGTAAGATAGAGGATGATTTTTCTGCCAATGGAAGTTTCTGCCTCATCTTTTCCCTTCAGAGTTTTCTCTCATAACCAACTACATAGCTCACAGACAGCATCTACTCTCTGACGTGCACAAACCCACACCTTATTTGAAAGTCTCCAGTCATTTGGGTTTATGTAAAGCTAGTGAAATTACTATTGCACAGGCACTGGTTATTGAAGGACATTTAGAAGTAAGAGCCACTCTCAGCTTTCTCATTAAAAGTCTTTCTAAACTCTTTCTCCTGAAAGTTATACTGGGAAAAAAAACTGATCTTGTCACAGCCAGGATACTTCTACATTACAGTGCATCAACAGGGAAGTAACACACAAAACAGAGAGTAAAGCAAAAAAAAAACCCTTAGTTTTATATAGGTGTTTGACAAATCTTGCCTGAAACTTGTATATCTTCTCTTTCATACAATAGATAATCCACCCTGTCATTTATTAGGCAAGTATTGCTGAGTCTCAGTTGTGGTGAATTTTTGCTTTTTCTAATGTCTCTCAGAGCATTATACTAGCCCATAAATTACACCAAGTAATAATTACCCTGTAAAGAGAGCTTTCAAGCATCTGTGTGTTCACCATAAAGCTAAGGGAGATGCAGGTAAGAACTACATCTATCTTCAAAGCACTTAAAGAAATGACACAGATTCAAGAAAAAAAATGACACAGATTCAAGAACAGCATTTTGTAACTGGAAGAATCAGAATTACTAGTAACATAGGAAAAACGAGAATGTTTTCTTGTCTCTCACTTGAAAATAGATTTTTGCTGTGCATGTAAAAAAAAAAAAAATCCATTAAATTCAAAATAGTTATATGCTGTTTATTTTATAGGATGCACCTGGGACCCCCCAAGCTGTCCCTCTAATTGGAATGGGACTATGAAAATGAGAGTAGAGAGTTTGTTTCATGTGTTAAATATGTGGGTAGGGATACTTAGTAGCTTAGATGAGGAAAAAAATGCTGTTGTAAATAACTGCTGGCTCAGGAGAGGTTAGACTTCTGAACAGTTACATTGTGTGCAAAGAAAGCTTATACAAGGAAGCTGTTCGGTGGTGTTTTTCTTTTTTTTTTTTTTTTGTTTTGTTTTGTTTTGTTTTTTAAAAAAGCTATTTTCATATTCCAAAGACTGAAAGTATTTTTGAAAAGTATTTGTTTAGTATGGTGAGCTGTTATTTTTATAGATATTTGTGGCTTGTGACGATCAGGAGTTGTCAGGGGAGAAAAAGCTCTGAAATGTCACCATTTGGTTGTGGTGCTCACAGTTTCTATGGGAGTGTCCCTTTTAATAAAACCACAAATACTAGAATGAGGGGAAAGGTTACAGAGAGAGCATTCTTGCACAAAAGTGTTAAACTGATGCTGAATAACTTCTATAAATCTTTTAAGGGTCATCAAAAATCTAGATGTAGCTGATTCAAAACTGTGGTAAGCACATTGACCTAGTTGAGGTTACACCTAAGCCAGAACTGCTGTAAAAAGCTGTCTTGGGATAGATTTTTCAAGCTCTTTTCTTCCATTCCCAAAGAGAAATAAAAGCTTGATGCTGCACCTTCAGGGATGGAAGTAAATATATTTTGGAGGACTTAAAGTATCATTCACTTTACAAATGCCTTTCTTAAATTACTTTTAACCCTAATTCATATTTTAAAAATCTAAGTTTTGAAAGATTTTATTTTCTTGATATCAACACCAAAATTTTTTTGCAAGGAGATTAATTCTAATAGGTGGTATTTTCCCATTACATTTTGGTCAGCAGGTATTTTCTTTTCTTTTATTAGGTTTTTTTTTTTTTTTTTAAAAAATAAGTCTTCTGTTAAAATATTCCTAATAAGCTTTTAACCGACAGACCCAATTACAGTCAGTTGCAGCCTTATGCAACTTAAGTGATATTGCTTCTCTGCTCTGGAAGTAACAGGAACTTCAACCTTGTTCTCACTTGAATTATTGCTTTGAACTAAAGTACACACCAACTTTTGTGTCTGCTGGGAAAAATTCATTCATTTTTGCTGTCTGTTTCCTGCTTTAATTATGCATTCTCACTTTTTTATAGAGAAAGTGTTGCATAAATAATTTCATGTGTTCTCTTAATAACTAATGTGATTGCCAGGATCTGATATATCTTGTAAACGTGAATCTTCTCAAATGGCATGTGCACATTTCCCTAAGGTTGCCTTGAAAATTTATTTTAATTAATTATTTTTCATTTTATTTTCAAAGATTAAGAACTGGCTGCCAGTAAAAGAGACATGAGTTTGTTGTATTTTATCCATATTATTCTCTAAATTTGTCCTGTGGTTTAGTCACATTATTCCTCTAGTTTCTGTTAATCAGTATCATTGCTTTTCCTTTGCACTTTTGGTACTGTGGCTGTGACCATAACATTTGTGTCAAGTTCTGCTGTCTGATCTTGTATCCTGTATGCTGCTCTGTTTTGATAGCTAATGCTTAATCAGTTTATTTTCTATACTTTACTCATAATAAATATGACAGGATGACAATGCCGTGTTTCATTTATAAGCTAGCAATCTTCTAATTGAATTTGCATAGCAAAATGACTCAAACCCAATTTGTATAACTACAATAAGTAAAATGAGTATGACCTCTGTGGATATATTAGCAAATAATGATAATATTAAATTATTTTTTTTATTGGCTAGGTCTTTGTTAAGTTTTAACATCTGGAGCAATCTCAGTTTTAATCAGTTTCTGCACAGGATAAGCAAGAAGGATTCCTTTGCTGTTGGAGGAAGATAAAATTTATTGTTATATGTTAATTACACAGGGCTTTCTTAGTTAACTGCAATTGCTTTTCCTAATAAAGAAAGTTTCATGTAGTGTGACTCATTGCTTATGAGATCTGTTGTACTGGAGTACAAAAGATTTTAATCCGGAGACTTCACTTAGCCAGCAGGAACAGTATTTGAGGCTATTTATCAGCTGAAAACAGTACCAAGTATTGCAGCAAGTGTTTTCCTAAAACTTAATCTGAAACTCAGTTTGCTCTTACATATACTTGTGTTAATAAACTTGCACATGTTTGGACAAATGTATATATGCTAGAAATGCAGCAAAATAAAGATGAAGGAAAGATCTAAGCATTTTGGTGAGGCTGCAATTAGCCCAGCAAATTAAAAAAAAAGAAAAATTATTAGGTACTAAAGCTCAAGAATAGACTTCCTTTATTATCTCACAGTCAAGACTAATTCAGAGCCTGCATTTTACCTTTGTGTTCCACTAAAATCTTCTTACAACATTATTCTTTATTGTTACACCAAAGTTTCCTTTCATACCTTAAAATGCCAGGAAATACTATTCCTCTGTGATTTTTTGTAAGCCATGTGTTTAGGTCTTTGTTTCTTGATTATTTTTTAATATTACTAAATTCCAGACCACTTTGATTACAGCTTCTCTATCCAGTCTGAAGCACTTCTCTGTGTGAACTCTAACACTGCTACAGCATTTTATGCTTACTGTACCATCAGAATTTTGGCAACTGTCTAACAGCCTTGACAAAGGACCCCAATTATTTCTCCTCTATGTATGCATATAGCTAGTCTATTATTTTCTAGAAAAAGATCATTCTTTTCATAATTCTTAGTTCTTCAGAGTCTCACCAGACTTTTCATCTCCTAACAAATTCTAAAGAATGGCAATTTTTTTTTGTTGTTTAGGTTTAGGGTTTTTTTTCCCTAACTAGTAGTAGTGTAAAAGGATAGTGACATCTGTTAGTTTACTTTCAATTCCATCAATCTCTATGTCAAAGCTAATGTTGGCTTTTTAAATTGCATCCAGTGATGACTTTTAAACCAAATATACTCTCCCATCCTTTTATGGGATCACATCATAGTTTTTCTGAAACAAACAATCCAAGGAAACAGTGGTTGATGGTGGAGTGGGACAGCACATTTTACCTCTCCAGAGATGCTGCCAGAAAAGGAAGAAAATTCATCAGCTTTGCTTTAGTGAATGAGCCAGAGATTCCCAAGCACAAAATCAAACTGAGTGGAGACTGGTTTTAGAACAATCCTGATTTAGAGAAGGACTTGTGGGTGGTGGTCATGAGGACCTCAACATAAACCAGCAATGTATGCTTGCAGCCCAGAAAGCCAACGATGTCAGGCTGTATCAAAAGAAGTATGACCAAGATGTTAAAGGAGCTGGTGGAAGAAGTTGCTAAGCCACTGTTCATCATATTTGAAAAATCATGTCAGTCAGGAGCAGATTCTGCTGGAAAGCGTACTAAGACATATGAAAACCAACAAGGTGCTTGGACATAACCAGCATGGCTTCGCTAAGGGCAAATCCTGTCTGACAAATTTGGTGTCCTTCAATGATGGGGCTACAGAATTGATTCACAGGGGCAGAGCAGTTATCATCTACCTGGACTTGTGCAAAGTGCTTGACACTGTCTCACATGACACCCTTGTCTCTAAATTGGAGAGACATCAATTTGATGAATGGACCACTTGGTGGATAAAGACCTGTCTGGATGACCTCATGCAGAGTTGTGCTCAATGGCTTGATGTCCAGCTGGAGACCAGTAATGAGTGGTGTCCCTCAGGGGCTGGTGTTGGGACCGATCCTTGTCAGTGACATGGGCAGTGGGATTGAGTACGCCCTCAGCAAGTTTGCCAATGACACCAAGTTGTGTAATTTGATTGATGTGCTGGAGGGAAGGAGTGCCATCCAGAGGGACCTTGTCACGCTTGAGAGGCAGGCCAATGCCAATCTCATGAAGTACAACAAAGCAAAGTGCAAGGTCCTACACCTGGGTCAGGGTAATCCCAAGCACAGCTACAGGTTGGGCAGAGAAGATATTCAAAGCAAGCCTGAGGAGAAGGACTTGGGGGTGTTGGTTGATGACACAATGAACATGAGCCGCCAGTGTGCGCTTGCAGCCCAGAAAACCAACTGCATCCGGGGCTGTACCAAAAGGAGCATAAGCAGCAGGTAAAAGAGGTGATCCTGCCCCTCTACTCTGCTCTTGTGAGGCCTCACTTAGGAGTATTGTGTACAGTTTTGGTGTCCTCAACATAAAAAGGACATGGAACTGTTGGAACAAGTCCAAAGGAGGGCCACGAGGATGATCAGGGGACT
>JAOEHX010052191.1:19531-37237 GCA_025448015.1 Bolborhynchus lineola | reverse complement strand
TGGTTTATCCCATTTCTGCTCTTCGTAGTATCATAACAGAAAGGAGAGAAGCTCTTAATGAGATGTTTTTGCCGTGGCATCATGCAGTGTTTCTAGGCAGCATCATGTGGTTGTGGTGGAGGACTCACTACACTGTGCTTGTACATCGTGAGTAGGAGGAATGGAATAAACACCTCTGAGATAGCACAAGAATCCGGCCTTCTGCTCACTGCTTGGGGACATCTTGTCATACCTTAGAGCTGCCCCACTGATTGAGAACCTCCTGCAGGCTTCCACCCTGCTCATCTCCAACCCTAAATCACAGCTGGACTTCTTGCCACGCACTAATGATAAGTTACCTTCTACCACTTGTGAGCTGAAAGGATGGGCACTGTTGTAGCTGTGAATAGGCCACTAACAGAAGACAGCTTAAAGCTTTATCAGTAGCCACGTGCTACAACCTAGGTTTGAGTAGTAACCAATGATTACAGATGCTTCAGTTCTTACACCCTGTTCAGTGTATGCTGTGTATGATTGATGATGGGTGGATGGAGGGATCACTCAGTGAAATGTGTCATCTCTTAGCAACAACGACCTTTCAGTGCCTTCTTCAGAGCACTGAGAACTGTATGGCTTCTCCAGCGAGGGGGTGGAAATAGTGAGGCATATTAATATTGGTTTGCATAAGAGTCATGATGGATTGGAGTTTAGATGAAGCTGCTAATAAAAGCAGCAGTTAAACAGATTAAAATGTTAGCACTAAATAGAACAAGACGAGAGCTTTTTGTCTCATGCTGAATCTTGGCAATGAGGCAGGTACCTTTTAATTGTAAAACAAAGTGGCTGTAACAGTGTTATCATTATATTACTGAAGCATTTGATTTCACTAGCAAAAATATCAGTGTATGAGATCTCTGCAGAGCTGTTATCTAGTTTGAAATAAAGTAGCTTTTCTCACCAATTATGTTACTGGTTGTAGATTATTACAGAGATTAAATGTAACGGCTTTCATTGACATTCTGGTGGAAAACAATCAGCCACCACTCAAAACTACTTCTTTATTAGTGAAAGAATGCAATTGAGATGGCAACCAGAGTAGTAGGGAGCACATTGGATTAACTTGTTAATGAGGAGGTGCCGTAATCTCAGTGACAACTGCATGGGCAGAAACTGGGGTTGTCCACGGTGTGGAGGTGCTGGTGGAGCAGAGACCCTCCTACAAGTGCATGCATTCATTTCCATTAGAGCAAGTTGATGTGCTTCAGGATCAGGAACAAAATGGAAGGGTCTATGAAAACACAAACACTTAAACCTGTCCCATGGGTGAAGCTGTCTGCATGCAGGGAAAGAATTAAAACAGAAATATCAGCTTGCAGCTATGGCGCATCCTCAGTCTTTCTGGTTCTTAGGTTAAGAGGGTCCATGCTGGACACAGGAGGAAGCTAGATCTAGTGCCACAACAGTGATGGGTAGATGCTTTCTTGATTTTGTCCAATGCAAAAGCCCTTTGTACTTTATGGATCACTGTTCTGAGAAGGAACCATGACCAGAAAGCAAAATTCTGCCTAGTAACGTGAGATTTGCTAACAATAGTTTGGTTCTCTGCTTGCTTTCTTAATTCTGCTTTAGCTCGGTACTAAATGAGGCCTGAAGGCAAACAGAATTGGTGCTGCTTAACATAATACTTTGACAAGCTGCTTCATGTTTTGACCAAATAACTCTGTGATAAATCCACAGAATCAAAGTTTTGAATGGCTCCCTGGAGGGAAGGGTACTTTGATGAGGGAGAAGGGATTTTTCAAAGGCATTACAGAATGGGTTTCTTTCTTTCCTTCAGCAGTGATTAGACAGTCTCTAAATGGTCTTTTTCTGGGCCAGATGGGTTATTTGGATTAATTGGCAATTGACTGTTTTCAGGATAGCAGAGTCACTTCCCCCTTCCTCCATCCTTCTGTCACTGTGTTGCTGCAGAGATGCTGCCATGTGGTGGGTCTGCTGGAGGGGAGGATGCAGCCCTCACAATGCAGAGCATCACTGGCCAAGACCCGGGTCACCCTTCTGCTTGCACAGCCACATCCAGTGTACCCCCAGGAACCCCCAAACCCTCTGAGCTCCAGGGTTTTCTTTCTAAAACAAATTATTATTGCCATGGAAGAAGAGCAGTGTGATGGAGGACTGGGCATTTACAGCTGGCTGCAGGAGGGTGTAAGGCACACAATTATCCTTCAGGCACATGGGTCCTTTGGTAGAACTGTCCCAGATGCTGGTGCCTGCCATTAAGACCAACTACATCTGAACTCCCTGTACCTAGCACAGAGCAGAAGTGGTTCATGAAGCACTGAGTTCAGTGACCCCAACCCATCATGGCCCACGTTGGTCCTGCTGCAGCCCCTGCTCCTGCCGTTAATGATTATGGGGTTTAAACTTCCATCCCAGGCACATTTTCTGTTGCCCCCCGGGGCAATGCTGGTCTCCTGCTCATTTTGCTTCCTTGCATCCAAGCAGGGGGCAGGAGCAATTGTGAGTTGGAGTAGGGAACACTATGGTTAATCATTGACCTGTACACGAGCAGTGCAGGATGCTGCTCTTTGTAGCTGCTTTAGTGGCTGTCTGTACCAAGTTCTTCACCTTTATTTACCCATATATAAAGGAGCTGCATACACAGCTGAGGACACTTGTGTGCCTCCAGGGGACATGGCCACATAGAGTGTCCCGCACCATGAGCCTGCAAACAACTGATAAATCATCCAGTAGCCTCTTATCTGAGAGCTTGAAAGCCCAGCCCAGGCTGCTTGCCTCTGCTTTGGCACTTGGCAGTGCTGCTCTGGTACAGTTTTGATAATGAGACCTCTGTAACAATAAATACTAATACCATAAAACCCTCTTTATCCATAATTCCCCCTAACTAAACCCAGGCTGTTTCTCTGATCACGATTCACTCACCTTGCTAGCTCCCCTGAGGCTAACCAAGTCCTTGAACTGCTTAATATTCTGGAGTTTTGGAATGACACAATTAGTGTTGAATTTTCCTTCTCTTACAGTAACAGTCTTGTTTCCAAATTTGAGGAAGATTTTATGGACAACTTGAGGAGAACCCAGAGACCTTCCTTTAGGTTTAGGGATTGCCCAGCGAAGGGGTACCACAGTCTGTTGGCAACTTCATTAGCATTCAGTGATTTCTAACCAAAATCCCTCTTAATGGCTGTATCCAAACATCAGACCTGGCTCTGCTGCTTCTACTAAGGCAGGATCTCTCAGTACTGCATGCCAAGTCTACTAACAGACCTTACATACACAGTCATTGCAGTCCTCCAGTGCCTGACCCCCTCCAAGATCAATGGCCTGTTCCAGGCTGGAATTGCTGTACTGTTGGAGCTCTTAGATACAGACACATCCTTTCTGTGCAGCACTTGGAGGTCAACTATAAGTCACTGGGCTTTGTGTAAGAAAGCTTTTCTCAAGCAGAACTGTTGGAGATCGATAGAATTAACAGCTCCACAGAAAAAGTCTCCTTGTCTGGGAATAAAGCAGATTATTTCAGTCCTTGACTGTCTCAGACCAGTATGTAGCTTTCATAGCTCATGAAAGTTGTTGCCATTGAGAAGCAGAAAGGTTGAGCTGCACCCAGGGCTTGAACTAACATAGGAATGAAGCCTGATTGCACCTAGCAAATGAGCCATGAACCCAGGCTGCACATAGCAGCACACTACAGAGCTCAGCATCCCTCCTATCTTCATCCTGGTCTACTTTGTAATCAAAGCTGTTTCTGAATGCAAATGGAGACCAAGTTTTGGTTCTAGCTTGAATTCTGCTTGCTTGAAAATAGAGGTGCCAAGTCCACAGCTTCCTGCCTCTGCTGCAGATAGGCAAAGAAAACGCTGATTTCTCTTGTAGGTGGCAAAGAGAAACTACAAGACACAGAGCTGGAAGACAGCACCCAAGATGCATATGGTGTGTGATAGCAAGTTTAGAAGGCAGGAGATGGTCCCTCCCTGCAGCATTTACCAAAAGCAGGTGTTAGTCATGCAGATGTAGCTTCTCCAGATTCTCAGCAGCAAACTAGATTCCTCCTCCTCCTTTGGATAAGCATCCACCCCGGGTGCGCATGCTCAGCATCACTCTCCTCCGCATCCTGAAGTCACAGAGGCTTTAAGGAGGAGGCTGCAGCCACACAGTTTCTCCTGGCCGCAGAGCAGTGTAGATGCTGGAAGTGGAGAACCACAGTAAATCACCCCTGGTCCTCTTGGGACTTCATTACCTGTTTGAACACGTGGACCTTCTCCGTCTTAACCTCAACCTGTGCTGAGTCTCAGGAGCACTGATGCTTGCTCTCCATCCCCACACACAGAGCATGGCTCCCCAGGCTGCCTCTCAAGCTACCTTCACCTCCAGTTTGCCATCCTCCTTTGGACTACCTGCACCAAAATAGCATCATTACCTAAACGTGAAGTGTTGCATTATTTAGAGGCCTCAAATCCTGGTACTTGCCTTTGTCAGAGCCTCAGCATGGCAGCAGGATTAGAGTTTCTCCCCATCTCTGTGCTGTGCCAGTGTGAGCCCCCGCCAGGGCCCTCAGTACGCACCCCTGAAGCCCCCATCTCATGCGCTGCAGCTCCCTCCACCTGCACAGCCACACCAGGGTGGCTCAGTGGGTAAACCCCAAATGTACAACGAGCAGGAATCCTCAGCTGCTCCCTGCCCATGTGTTTGTGAGAGCAGTGTCTGGCGGCCTGGCCCTGCTCCCTGGGTGCTGGGTGGCTGTTGCTTAGCAGGAGACAGGCTGTAACCGGAACAACTGAAAGAATGAAGCAGAAAGCGAGCATCCTTGCTTTGGGGATGAGAAACCAACACACAGAATACTCCCATTACCTTCCCACAGCTGGCGGGGGGTCTGAGGCTTCTTCACAGAGCTCTGAGCCTGCCACAGAGTCCTGGCTCCTGCTCTTGTGAGCTTTGTTGCTTGAACATCGATGAAGAAGCTTTAAAACAATTCAATCTCCTAACTCACCTCTTGTCCTACAAACCAGGCTGGAGGGCAACGGGGATACGAACATCCTGTGTACAAAACCAGGGCCTCCTCTGCAGGGCCTCCTGACCCTGATGTTTATAGGGAAACAGAATTACTTGCAGGTATGAGAGTGTATAATTGCAGTTTCTCTTGTAAGGGTTATTTCAGGTGACTCTGACCTGCTTCTAATGAAATTAGCACTTCTTATCCGCAGTAACCTAGCAGCTCTTTGAGGTAGGCACCATTTCCATGCTCATGTGCATTCAGTGCCTGGTACATGAGACCCCATTAGGGTGGGGTCCCAAGACACTACTTCATCACTGAAAGTAATTAATCACCCAGAGCAGTGCGGATGGAAAAGGTAATTTGTTTTCTCCTGCAGAGTGAATAGAGGTAGGGAGGAAAATGAACCCCGGCTTCCCTGTGAGCCGGGCTTGGCCTGCCCTGGTGGGACAAGGGCTGTGTGGGAAAGCTCCCTATTAAACCTGGGGACAGTAGGGGGTCCCTGGAAGTGACAGTCACACAAAGGGGCTTTTGTCAGACAGGCACCAAAGGGCAGATGATGTCACCTTGTGCTCTCCATGGAGCTCAGCACTATCTCTTTAAGGGAGGAGGCAGTGAAAAGGCTGCTTTTATCCCACCCTTCTTGAAAAGCAGGAGCAGCTTTGTTCCAGAACAGTCTGCCTGTTCTCAGAGGTGGAAAGGACTAATTAAAGAGCCACTGCTGGTCTCCCCACCAGCTCCCAGCACCTGCAGGAGCTCTGCTCTGCCCCATGGGTGTTGCAGAAGGGGTGTCCAGAGAGGCTGGATGCACAGCTTGCTCTCCTGTCATTCACAAGCTGCTTCTCTGCAGCTCCCAAAACCCTGGCAGGAGGGTGGCTCTTGGTGCTGCTTCCTGAAGGACTGCTTTTTCCCCTTGGACTTCATGTCTTCACTCACACATGACCCCAGAGCATATCCACAGCCAAAACAGGAAGCAGCCAGACCAGACATGCCCATCATTCCTACTGTTACCTCCTCCAGAAGCCTCTGTCCCCTAAGGAGCATCCAAAAAAGAAACAGAAACCACCTGCATCTCTACAGAGCTCAGGACTAAGAGGCAACTTCCAAGAAGCTGTTTTTGGAGCTGCACTTTGAGCTAAGTCAGGGACTGGCTAAACACAGCTCCAGTGTCATACTGGCTGAGGGGCTGTGGGGCTCGGGTCCAAGAAGACCTGCAGATTAGCCCAATTAAAACAGTGCTGATGATGCCAAGCAGGAGGCTCCAGGAGCGTAAATGCTTTCTGAGCTCAGCTTCAGGTTTCTGCATTTCCCCCAATGTCTTTCATCCCTCAATCCTCCAGTTGTAGTGAGGGGATGACCACTGAGTTTGGGCATTAGTGAAGGGTTTGGCCAACACATCCCTCATCAGGGAGGTGTTTGTGTGTCGCCTTGTACCAAGTGTGAGGGGCCACACACTGCCCCGGGCCAGGGAGCAGCCAGGGTGGCTTTGCTCAGTGAGGAGGAGCTGATAACATGGTCCTCATCAGCCAGGACCTCACCACATCATACCTGAGCAGGATGGGCAGAGCAGACCTCAAGGAGCAGCCAGGCTCAGCCAAGGGTCCATGCATGATGGGGCACATCTGTTTCCAAGCTGGGAAGTGGGTCTTCAGGCTGGGATGAGCAGGTCCATGGCCAGGCATGACTGGAGATCAACATTGCTACCCTGGATCCCAGGAAAGAAGTGAGGGCTCAGAGCTGAGCTTAAATGGAGCCTCTGCCTAAGAGTGTGGATAGAGACCTCAGGTGAGGCTGGTCAGGACCGTTAACGCCTCGGCACAGTTGGTCAATGTGAGAAGAGCCAGAGGTGAGAGGTGCCTGACCAAACCAGTGCAGATGATTCTGTGCTCTGATGGGCACAGTTTGATCCCAAAGACAGGAGTTTCCCGTTAATCCTCTCCTCACAGCCATGTGACAAGTTGTCTCCAGCTCCTGCACCAAGGAGATCCACATGTGCAGGGCACCAGCTCCAGGCTGGCCGCAGTAATCCCTGTCAATAAATGATCTGTGGCCAGTACATCCCATGGTGCTTTTCTTGCCCTGACTAATGCAAGTCTAGTCTGTAAGCAGGTCTCTGCAGCTCGGGCTATGGCCAGGGACACCGGCAGTGCTGCTCCAGTGATGCAGGGGCTCTGGCACAGCATGCTGGGGAGCCCCTGGGGAGTTCCATACTCTCCTTGAGGGCTCAATCTCACCCACAGGTTCAGTGTCCACACAACCCATCAGAAATGCCGGGGTCCAGAGCATCTGCAGGGCTGGAGCACAAACCTGCATGTGATTGGAGAAGTTATAGAATCATGGAATGGTTTGGGTTGAAGGTACCTTAAAGCTCATCCAATCCCCTGCCAAGGGCAGGGGCACCTTCCACTGGAGCAGCTTGCTCCAAGCCCCATGCAGCCTGGCCTTGAGCACTGCCAGGGATGGGGCAGCCACAGCTTCTCTGGGGCTCCTGTGCCCATCCTCAGCACCCTCAGTCCCGCCTGGCCCCGCAGGCAGCCCTGCCAGAGCACGGAGCTGGGAACAGATCAATAAACCCCATGGGATGAACTGTGGTCACATTTCCCTGCTGCCCTTCCAAGGACACCCAGAAACCCAGCAGGGCTCTGATAGCTCCTTGGCCCCTTCCAGCTCGCTGTGTGGGGATTGCTCTGCAGGATCTACAGAGAACTTGTTGGATGCTGGAAGGAGCTAATTTAAATGAGAGGGGATAAAACCGGACTTTGGGTACGTTGCCAGCATTCTCCTTGCCTATTGTACTCCCCCTTCGGTTTCTGCTTTCCACTGAGCAGTTTTATGTTTCCAAGGATCATAAATTCTCATTTTTCCACTGGGCAGGAGGTGCACTCTCAGCCTCCACCGCTTCCTGCGTCGCTTTTGTGTCCGTGTTGCCCAGTTACTGCAGCACAGACCCAGACTATGCCCGGCCACATTCACCCCGGCCATGTCCCCAGGAGCGTGCGCCCCGCCGGCGTGCACTGGGAGTTCATAGGATGCAGACAGGCACATGCTTCCCAAGATGAACAAAGGAAAGGCCATAACCCAGCGGTTTCCAGCCAGAGGCCATGAGGGAGCCCCTGGAATGCCGCTGCCCGCAGGGCTGTTGCGGGAAGGTGGGATGTGATGCAGAAGAGGGATTGGAGGCTGGACCACAGCCTGTGGTCCAGAGGGTATGGGAACTGACAGCGCTGGTTTGTCAGCTCCGGGGCGGCTGTGCTTGGCCAAGCTGCACTTGCTGCGAGCAGAACGTGGGAGTTTTCTGTAGCATCAGTTCCAAGAGGCAGCATTCCAAGCATCCGTAATTCAAACAGCAGTCAAGATAACGCTGTGTCCTCATGCCGTGCGGATCAGTTCGGTTTGAAATTAATTGCATTCCTCAGCTTGAAATACTTGGATTCATCCTGGCTTTCATTCCTCAAGCAGAGCTCACACGGTACCAGAGGTTGCGCACGGCAGCGGGAGGGAAGGATGCATCCCACAGGGCTGGGATACAGCCAAGGAGCAGGAGCAGGAGCAGGGGCTCTGGGTCCTGCTGGGGTGCCCGGAGCCGGGCTGTCGGGGGGCAGAGCCGAATGGATTTCCACCTCCTCATTGCCATGCTCCCTGTGTCCGTCTGGTAGGAGAGGTTGGGAAGGGGCTGGGACTGCTTATTGTTGGGGGGTTGTTTATGGACACATCCATCCTGCAGCCTGCCAGGCCGGGACAGGGCAAGGGGAGGTGAGGGGCAGGACAGCAGGTTAAGGGCTGGCTGGAGGATTTACAGCTGCAGGAGGAAGTTGTCCATTTCCAAGCTTGTGGCATCTTTGGGCGCACAAAGTACTCACCCAGCAGTGATTGGGGGCACTGATGCACAGCAGCAGCCACTGTTTGAACCATGGCAGGAGCATGTCCTGGCTCTGCTGCTCTCCTGAGTCCGACCCTTCTGCTCTTTGTCAATGACGCGGTTTTTGGAAACAGAGGCTGCCTTTAAGACCTTCAAACTCTCTATTTTATGACAGTTTCCATTTGCATAATGAAAGCCCTGATACCTTCAGTAATTAATCACATTAAGAATTGCTTCCTTGAATAACTCTATTCATGCAAGTTGTTCTTAGTGCTGGAAACTGCATATGATTTCCAATGTGCATTAGCCCATCTCTTTCATCAGCAGATGGAAGCTGGTAACTGCATGTGTAATTTATATCTGCTTGGGTGGAATTATCAGATGAAATATGCATCACGCAGCACCATTAACATTTCTAGTCATAGAGTCTTTAGCTCCTGGGTAAGTTAAGATTACATGCCAACAGTGTGTGGGACCGTAGGAAAGGCAAGGACTTGAACACGGGGATTTGAAAGCAGAAATGGGAAGTATTCCACGTCAGGCACATCAGATAGAGAATTAATGACATTGCTGAATTAAATGAGATGCATTACCCCTTTTTTGACCTGCATTTTTTTGTACAATGTCCAATCTTGTCCCCATGGTAAAGAAAGCTGCCAGGCTTGATGCTGGATCACCACTTGTGAGGGCAACTCCAGATCCTTTAACATCCAGAAAGCTTTTCCCCATAGGACAGCACAAGCAGCGGAAGGCAGCAGAGCAGAAGGTGCACGCTGCTATGTGGGTTTGGGTTTGTTGGTAACCTTGGCAAATCTGGGGAAAAATCACATCAATTCAGTAGTAAGAAAACAAAACCCAGCGCCTGGCTGCTCTCTGTGTCAGTGCCAGGTTAGCCAGGAGCCTTGGGCTCAGCTGTGTGTTGGTTGAACGTTCTTACAGATGAAGTCTGCTGTCTTACAGTGCATTTTTCACTGTGCTTTTTTGCCTTTACATAAATCACATTTAATTAAAACACTGATTCCTGCTTGATAGGAAGCAATTAAACGCCTGTAGCTGTATCCCATCTGCCTCTTGTGTGTAGAGATGGGGAGAGAGCCCAATTCGAGCTGGTGCAGTGTGGGCTCACGGGGCTTTCGCCCAGCACTGCTCTTGGGAGCACGGTGTTACTGAGCAGCCAGTTGGGGCCAGGCCATCCTACAGCTCCTTTAGAAAGGATTTTAGGGCCCAATCAGTTTTACCTCCCGGCCAAGCTTATTCTGCCCATGCCTGGGACCCCAGCATGTGGGAAACGTGTTGGCCGTTTGTAGGTGCTCTGATGAGGATGCTGTAGCGAGGCACAAGCAGGAGCTGCTATGAGCTGCATGGAGCAAGAAGGACCAGTGAACTCATGCACCTCCTTCCTCAATGATGCTGTGGCAAAGGGCCCAAAAGCCTGAGGGTGCTGCCTGCAGATTGCAAGGGTCAAAACTGCCTCAGATGCTGTGTGAAGGGGAGGTGTGTGTCTCTGGGGCAGAGGAGAAGATCTGAGCTCTGCTCCTGCCTGCCCCATGTGCATCCCCAGCTCCAGCTGCCCAAATATGGCTCAGGGCAGAGTGTGCCTTCATCCTTAGTGACATGGTTTATGGTTGATGATCCTAAAGGTCTTTTCCAACCTAGTTGATGCTGTGATTTTGCTCCTGCTGGCAGTATGGCTCTGCTTGGAGCTGAAGCTCCATAGAATCATATAATAGAGTTGGAAAGGACCTTAAGATCATGCAGTTTCAACCCCCCTGCCATGGGCAGGGTCATCTTCCAGTAAACCATGCCACCCAAGGCTTTGTCCAACCTGGCCTTGAACACTGCCGTATCCTATCCGAAAGTATCCATGCCTGTCCTAAAGTCAGGCTGGGGTGGTGCAGTGTGGTGTGGTAGCTGGCTGGAGTTCCCTGGCTTTACAGAGACTTGCCACCACTCCTGGCAGCAGCCAGAAATGCTGCTGCTCCCAATTGTTCCTTTCTGTCCAAGAGAGAAGGAAAAAACATCTCTGCAAAATCCAGACTTGGACTTTGCTTAAAGCGTTTGAGTAAAGAGCCTTGTTTGACTGTAATTGCACCTCTGTTGCTACAAAGGGAAAATAAACTGGATTGCTCTCTTTCTTGGAAAGCTCAGCTAGTATTTTCCCAGCCATTTGTGCATAAAGAAAGATAAATAGCTCTTTAGTGGGCAGAACAATCCATTCCGGCTTTATTGACATGCATGCAAGCAGACAGGGGGAAACAGTTTGGTGGTACTGAGAGCAGGGGAGGGGGAAGCTCCATCCTGGTGGAGATGGGAGCACACAGCGAGCCTGGGCTGGGCTTGCCAGCAGCACTTGGGTGCTGAGACCAGCAGCCCCCCAGATGTGTGCATCTCCTGCGGGGCCCCCCAGCGCACAGCAACCTGCAGGATGCTCTCCCCACCTCGCCCATCATCTCACTCCTCCCTACAGGGATGTGTATGGCAAACTGAGCCCTGGTTTTACACGCAGCGGTGCTAGAGAGAGGTTTTTAAAGAGCTTGTCTCAGAGTAATAATTCATGGGGAGATCAAAAGGCTGCGGTTTAATCTGGGGTTGTCTGATACCATAAACCTTTCAGAGTGCTAAGAATTGAGTGAGCAGCATCAAAAGCCTGATAAACACAAAAGCCACCCGATTTTCTGCCTCTGAGCCTGGTGTGGTTTACAATGGGTGCTGAGGAGCTGGAGAGATGTGTATCTCCTCTGCACTGCTTGGCTGCCAGGCTGACACGGAGCCACACACAAAGTCCTTCAATTTCATGCTTCTGAAAGAGGTGCCTGGACTCCCTTAACATCCCCATTGCTACCTGCAGCTCTGCCACGATGTCCTCTCTGCTACATCCCAGCTCTGTTACAGCACCATTGATAGTATTAGACTATTAAAATGGGATTTGTAACCTCTGCATTGGGTTAATCCAAAGGTTTTCATCTCTAATAGATACATGGTGGCTGTTCCCGTAGCTACACTGACAGTAAGTGATGTGCTGGTTTAAATAAATTGAGGATCTGGCTCCGGAATGCTGGATTTCTGGTAGGGACTGGAAGATACAAGGCATTGAAATGCTGTATTTGGAAACCAAATACAGTGCCTGAACTGGGGCCACTAAGGGTCAGTGCTGTAACCACAGGTCTCCAGAGCAGAAGGGCTCTGCTATGCTTGTGGCTGTCAGCAAAAGCAATGCTTAAAAGCCATAAGTTTAATTTTTAACACAAGCAGAGGTGAGTTCAGGCTGCAGACACCTGCAGGTGAGAGCTGGGTTGTTCTCCTGAGCCCACCGAGGTTAATGTGATTATGGAAATGACTGAGGTGTAATTGCGTTATTGGCACCCATCTGGCCCTCCCTGCAATTCACCAGTGATTTTGTATTCCCCATGCACTGCAGCACTGACATGCATGGGCGCTGGAGATGCCATAAATCACTGCGTGGTGTTTGCTGCAAGTGCAATCTCCTGTTGAGCCTCTGAGGCAGAGTCCCACTGGACTGGGCATGGCCAATGCATCAGGAAGGTTCTTCCTGGATCCGAATTTACAGTCTCTGGATATAGTCCAGAGGGTTGAGCTATGCTTATCCTCTCCCAAAGGATGCTCCTGACAAAGGCAGGATCCTGCCCAGCATCCCAGCTACAGCAGCGAGCCCTTCCCAACATGGATTTTCTTAGCGGGATAAAACAAATTCCCTCTTCCCTCGGCAGCTGTGATTAAACACATGTAAAACACTAACAGCACACACTGCCATGGGTACTCTCTTTTCTAACCTGGGGTTTTCCTCCCATCAGTATGAATTCAAAGCCAAGAACATCAAGAAGAAGAAAGTGAGCATCATTGTGTCTGTGGATGGGGTGAAGGTGATTCTGCGCAAGAAGCAGAAGGTGAGGCTTCCCAGCCCCACCGGGGCGCCCGGGATGTTGTCTCTAACCATGTCTGGGTATCACCACTGTTCAGGACGGTCATACTTCTAACCAAAACTGGCCTTAAAACCCTGAATTTTCTTAAAAATCCCTGATTTTTCACAAGAAAACACTCAATTTCCCATCGAACTAATAACAAAGCCTCACTGAATAACGAGTGGGGGAATGGTGCTGTGGGAAGAGGATATATTGTTGGGTTTCCCATCAAAACTGACAAGCTTTCAGGAAATAGGTTCTTTTTCTTGGTAATACCCGTAGGCTTTTTCTGCACTGCCTGGGCTGAATGTCCCTCAGCTCCTCGCTCAGGCAGAGCTTCCTAAGCCCTGGCTCAGAGCCTTCTTCCCCAAAACGTGTTACTCTCGTGCATATTTGATGCTATAAATCAGTCTTAGGGACCATTTTCAGCCCTGAAGGCTGGGATCAGATGACCAGCTGTGATAAATGAGCAAAGAAATCTATTTTTATCCAAGATACCAATGAAACAGCCATTGCTCATGTAGTCAGACTGTCGCCTGGATTCCAGCTTGGGACAGAGGCACCGTTCTCAGGGCTCCTGCCCATCATCATGGTGGAATTTCATTCTTACCTCACTCACTGACTTTATTTCTACCCTCTGTTTACAGAGGAAGGAGTGGACCTGGGATGAGAGTAAGATGGTGGTGATGCACGATCCTGTGTACAGGTATGCACAGGGGGCTTACACCAGTAGGTCCCATCAGCCCTGAGCGATGTGCATCCATCCTCCCCCTTGCTGAGTTCCCTTCACCAAGGCTGTCTTTCCAAAGGACCATGAAACATTAACGAGGATGCAGAATTGCTGCTGATGGAGGATCCCTCTCATACATTTTTAAGGGTGAGGTGGGCTGATGTAGCTTTGAAGCTGCCTCTGCTTTGAACAGTGTTAGCCTAGGTAACCCCCAGAGATGCCTTCAGCTCGCATGACTCTGATTCTGACGCTGAAGATAGGCTTCCTCTGGTTTTCTTCAGAGCATGGCTCACTGTGGGCTTCTGAAGAAGAGCCTTCCTCTAAGGTGTAAGTGCTTGCAATGAATTAACCCACACAGGACATGGTAAGATAGCACTGACTTTCCACAGCACTTGCCATGGGATCTCCAAGTATTCTGCAGACTGCAGGCCCCACGCAGAGGCTTACACTGCCTGTGAACCTGGCACCTCGGGAGCCATCAGGCAGCCTCAGCAGTGGTGTGTAGCCCCTGGACACAGTTCAGAGCACAGTGTCGTGGTTTAAGCACCAGTGCTTAGTTGTACCATGAGCACAAGGCCCACAGCCTCAAGGACCGGGATCACCAACACTGCTTTTCTGTGTTAGAGCTCGTGGTGAGGAGATAAGGAGCATTATCTGTGCCTACCTCTCACTTCTGGCATTCCTTAAAGATAATTACAAGACATGGTATATATACAGCAATAATTGCTCCCGCTGCAGGTTCAACACAAAAACATCCCAGTGACAGGAAAGAGTAAAAGAAAACAACATTTCAAGAATCCCTTTGGTTTCTTCTCTATTCAGACCTGAACTCTCCTCACGTTTTCACCCAATTAAACCTCGAAAGAGGTCTTTCCAAATGGTTGTGCAGCACAGGCGGAAGGAGTCAGCCTGAACAGGAGAGCTTTGCAGTACTGTAGATTTTTCAGCTTTCCCACTGCATCTTTAACAAGCTTTTTCTGCTTCAGAAGGTTTTCCATCAAGACAGAAGCACTCTAAATCTGTCGTCTCCTGATAACTGCAGGAGGGGCTGTGCACCGGCACCGCATCGTTCCTCCAGCCCTGGGTGCTGTGAGCCAGCCCGTGTGGGGACACTGGGGACCCTCTGAGGTTGTTTGGGGGCAAAGACACCTCTGGGTGTTTAACTCCCTTTGTCTCTCTTCCATCCAGAATCTTCTACGTGTCTCACGACTCGCAAGACCTGAAAATATTCAGTTACATCGCAAGGGACGGCGCTAACAACTCCTTCAGGTGCAACGTCTTCAAGTCGAAGAAGAAGGTAGGATGCTCCTGGGGCTACGGCCACGTCATCCCTGGGGGGAGGTCTCCAAGGGAGCCAAAGTAACCGCTGAATGCAGATCCATGGGGAGAGACCAAGGCAGCACCAGTGCTGCATGTCCCCAGAGTAACGTACCCGGTGCCTGTCCTCTACTGCCCCATGGCCTCATCCCGCAGGGAGATAACAGCGCCCACCTCCAAGAGCAGGGGGGCGGGGGGTTGTGGCAGTGGCCACGGGGGGTCTGAGCATCCCCTGGGCTTGCTCCGCAGAGCCAGGCGATGCGCGTGGTGCGCACGGTGGGACAGGCCTTCGAGGTGTGCCACAAGCTGAGCCTGCAGCACGCGCTGCAGAACGCCGACGGGCAGGCGGACGGCGCCAGCGACAAGTCAGCCGAGGAGCAGCCGCTGGAAGGTGATGTGTGGGTCCCTGTGGGGCAGGGGCAGAGCCCTCTGCAGGGGGGGGCTTTGAGGTGGGGACCTGCAGGGTGGCAGTTCCTTCATGGGCCAGCTCTAATGACGGTGAGACCTTCGGTTCCATTCAGACGGGGGGCACGGGGGTTCTGCCCTCTCTCCCCTCTCATCCTGGGCACCAGGAGCACAGAGGTTAAGCCCCATTGTCCAACAATGTCTGCAGGCACCAGCCCCTCATCTGGCTTGTTCCCTTCCTCCTGCCTCTTTGTAGCATGGAGAGGGTTGGAGCATGTCCCTGAGCTGTCACCCTGGCTGCCAGCCCTGCTTCAGGCCTTGGGTTCTTGCTGTGGTCCTGCACAGAGGGGCTTGGGTTTATGTGTCCATCTTGTTTGAAGTTCACCAGATAAAGGGCTCCAAGATCACGGATGAGGTTTGCATCGACTCTGATGGCATCTGTGTGTCCGAGAGGGGACCCAGCGAGCTGCCAGGTGCCAGGGGGGACCTCGGCCTGCTGAAACCTGGGCAAGCCTCAAAGGATAAGAACTGCCAGGTAATGGGGTGGGCTGGGGGACAGTCCATGTGCTCTGCCCCTGCTGGGGTCCCTCTGCTTGGGCTCTTTGTATCATAGCTTGACTTGGAGGGACTTTCATGAAGACCCCATTGCAGACCCCCCCATTGCTCCTTGCAGCTAAACTGTGTCCCAGTGTTGGGACAGAGGGAGAGGCAAGAGGCACAGCGCATGGCTGAGCAGGCTTCAGGCAGCCTGGGTGAGCACAGGCAGGGCAGAGCGCAGAGGGGCTCTGCTGGAGTGATCACCCTGTGCTAGAGAGAATCGAGGCAGGACCTTCCTCCTGCAGCAGCATCCACACAACAGGCAGAAACTAAAAGGAGGTGCCTGGTGCGAGAACCATTTCCCTGCCATACAGAGTGCATTTCTGTGCTCCTGTTTGCTCATCTGACTGCTGGCAGTGACAGTCGGCTTCCCTCACCCCAAGCCTTAGGGAGCAGCATCCCTGAGGGGTCCCAGCCTGGCACAGACACCCAGGGTGCATTCAGTGTGAGCAGTGGTTTCACCCTAATGAATAGCTGCTCTGCAGAGCTCCCCTGTGCGCGCTTCCCGGCGGCCTGAATGGCATCACTTCATCACACACAATCGTATCGCTTGCAGGGCCTGCCTGGAACCAGCTGCAGTGAAACCCACTCAATGGGATTCATTTCCATGCCTGGAAAGGCAGAGCCTTCCCTGCAGCTTCCTCCGGGGGCTGGAGCTGCCCAAGCAGGGAGGGCAGGGGGCAGAAAGGCAGCAGCCACTACACTGTCCCTAAACACCCCCTGCCAGGGTGGGAGGCTCCCTGCCGAGACCCCCAGTGCCATGCGTGGGGCCACTGCAGGTTCCTCAGGGCACGGGAGGTGGCTCTAAGCTCACCCTGTGCCAACCCAGCAGAGCCAGGCCTTGAGCACTGTGAGGTGCAGGGGGCTCATGGCCGTCAGGAGCTGCTCTGGAAGCGCTGCTCTTCTCAGGCCAATATTTCCACTGCTGGGACCACTTTTAGTACACTGATGGCCCTGACATAACCACCGCTGCCGCTGGCAAATGTGTCAGGCAATGGGATACGGTCCAGCCTGGGCAGCCGCATCATGGGGAAAGTGATGGGGTATCTGGGTCACTCCCTGCCATCTCCTCCCTGGGGTCCTGCCCTCTGTTTGGAGGCGCAGTCAGACACAGATGATTCAGCCCCACAGCTCTCTGGGAGTGGACTCACTCCAAAACACATTCCCCATGGATCACAGAGACATGCAGAGCCTGCCACACAGCCCAGGGCTGTCCCCTCAACAGACCCTTGGAGCCATGGGGACACACAGTCCAAATCCTCTCACCCTGCCTGTTCCTTTGTGCCCAGGATGCTGAGAGCTGCTCGCTGCACCCGGCTGGCTCCCAGCCACTGCTCAGCCCCAGCAGCCCCTGCTCTGCGGCCTCCATCACCCCGCTGGCCTCCCAGCACTGCCTCCAGCTGCTGCAGCAGCAGCTCCTCCAGCAGCAGCAGCAGACGCAGGTGGCCGTGGCCCAGGTACGTGTCATGTCCTGCCCTCCCCAGGGGCAGCATCAGCCCTTCTCCTCTCCCTGCTCCAGCCTCCGGCCAGGCTGGGCTGATAAAGGGGACCAGGCGGGAATGGTACAGGGAATTCACAGACACGAAGCTGCCTGCAGGCATAAGCCCAAGCTGCTGTAACAGGGTCACAAGGGGCTTGGCAGAGCCACCAGCTCCCACTTCATCCAATTTTCGGAAGCCATCCCTACCAGACTTCTTCCTGCAAACTGGCATCAGAGCGGGGCCCCCCCTCGACATTCCCCCTTACCGGGGATCAGGAGATCCCCTCCATCCCCTTCCACCAGCCCCGGGATGCGGCCGCATCTCCCCCTCCGCTGCTGGACCTCTTCTGCAGAAGGTACACTTTGCAACGCTGCCACCTGCATTGCTCTCGCTCTTTGCACTCAAAG
>JAOEHX010052191.1:0-19431 GCA_025448015.1 Bolborhynchus lineola | reverse complement strand
CCCCATCATCCCGGTCCCCATTGTCCCATCTCCTGGTCCCCATCATCCCATCCCGCGGTCCCCATTGCTCTGTCCCGCATCATCCCGGTCCCCATTGTCCCATCTCCTGGTCCCCATCATCCCATCCTGCGGTCCCCATTGCTCTGTCCCGCATCATCCCCGTCCCCATCACCCCGTCCCACATCATCCTGGTCCCCATCGTCCCGTCCCGCATCATCCCAGTCCCCATTGTCCCATCCCACGGTCCCCATTGCTCCGTCCCGCATCATCCCGGTCCGCATCGCCCCGTCCCGCATCATCCCGGTCCACATCACTCTGTCCTGCATCATCCCGGTCTCCATCGCCCCGTCCCGCATCATCCCGGTCCCCATCGTCCCATCCCGCGGTCCCCATCGCCCCATCCCGCATCATCCCGGTCCCCATCGTCCCATCCCGCGGACTCCATCGCCCCATCCCACATCATCCCGGTCCCCATGGCCCTTCCCGCAGGTGCAGCTGCTGAAGGACCAACTGGCGGCCGAAACGGCGGCGCGGATCGAGGCGCAGGCCCGGGTGCGGCAGCTCCTGCTGACCAACAGGGACCTGCTGCAGCACGTCTCGCTGCTGGTGCGGCAGCTGACGGCGCTGGAGGCCCGGGACGAGCACCGGCAGCCGGGTGAGTGCAACGCGGAGAAGCCAGGGGTGGCACATCCACTGTGCCCAGCCTCACCCTGGGGTAAGGGGATTGGGTGCTGGGGTGCTCCCAGCGTCATCGCTCCGGAGCATTTCTGCATTCATCACGGTCCCAGGAAGCAGCTGGGATGCTCCCATCACCGTCACAGCCGGCTCTGGGCGTGCTTTGGAGCACTACTTGCAGTCACAGGGAGCAATTTGGGCACTCTCTGGTACCATCCCAATAAGCTCTGGGGGGCTTTGGAGCATCTCTGCACCCCTTGAGGTCCTGGGATGTAGTTGGGATGCTCCCAGCACCAGCCTGTCAGAGCATCCCTGCAATCCTTATGGTTCCAGGGAGCAGTTGGGGTGCTCCCAATACAAGCCCAGGAGGCTCAGGGGGCTTTGGAGCATCACCCCTCATAGTCCAGGGCAGCAGCTGTGTTGGAGGTCCCCAGCTCTTCACACCCCCGTTTGTCCCCCTCTCACCAGTTGACCGCTCCCTGCAAAACCTGTCCCTGGCTCAGTCCCTGTCCCTGAACCTGAAGAACCACTACAGCCTGGACATCCACCTCCCGTCCACCTCCAGCCCCGCCAGCATCCTGGGCAGCCCCGTGGCCCCTGGCTCACTGCCGGCCCTGGGCCCTGGGGACTCCTACCTCAACCTCATCAGCCTGGAGAGGAGCAGCCACCGCTGCGGCAGCAAGGATGGGGACGAGTGCCTGGCGGTGCTGGAGGGGCAGGATGGGCTCAGCCGGCGTGTGGAAGGCTCCGAGGTCAGCGACTTCGCTCTGCTCAATGGGAGCAGCCGGCAGAAGGGGGATGACATGGACAGAGGGGACGAAGACAGGTAGGACGTGCCACCACCACCTCCCCCAGCTGGAGCGGGAGCACCCCTGCCCATCACCTCCTCTCTCTGCTTTCCTTCCCAGGCGGCCGCAGCCCATTCCCAAGCTGAATCCACCACCTCCCATCCTACGGAAGAGGTCGAGCAAGACCTCCCCGAGCCTGGAAGTGGAGGTGAAGCCCGAGAGTGCTGCCCACATGAGCCTGCCCAGCCCCAGCATCTCCAGCCTCACCAGCATCGCTGCCAGCTCTCTCACCCTCCTGGACCCTGAGGCAAGGACTCCGGCACGGAGCAGTGCCTCCAGCACGGAGCCCATCCCTGCTGGGAGCTGCCAGCGCGCTCTGGGCAAGGACAGGACCGGGGAGAGCGGGCAGATGTCCCCCCTGGCCACCATCCATGACCCTGCAGCCACTGAGGCCCTGGCCAAGGACTTGGCTGCCCTGGCCAGCCCCATGGACAGCACGCTGCTCTTCTCCCCTGCGGACAACACGTGCTTGCACATCAGCTTCTCTGAAGATGAGCTGCTTGAACCAGGGCCGCACGCTGCCCTGGGGCCCACCAGGGTCCCCTCTTAGTGGGAGTGCAGTCGGTGGCAGCTGGCTCCCAGCACCTCCATCCACACTGCTCCACCAGCCCACACTGGCGTTGGGGGTCCTGGTGCCCTGGCTGGGAAGCAGGTCTCTTTGCTGTTCCCATCCCATGTATGGGGCTGCCTCACAGGATGCGACCTGGCCGGCTCATGCCCTCAGTCTGCATCAGCTCACACTGCCCTTCTGCTGCCCCATCCTGTCCTGTCCCTGCTCGCACAGCAGGGTGCTGCTTGGGGTCCCTGCTCCAGGCAGACAACTCATGTTCATCCCTACATCCCTTCTGTTGGCCAAGTGGCTGCAGGCAGCCCCGCACCAGCCCCTGGCAGGATGTGTGCCATCACCTGCTTGCAGCTGCAGAGGGCCAGGAGCAGGCAGACAGCACTGCTGGAAGCCAGGGGTGGTGCTGGTTTGACTCACCCTGGGGAGGTTCCCTCCCAGCCACCCTTCCCATGGGATGCTCCACAGCAGAAACATCCCTGGGGGCCAAACAATGGGAGCACCCAGGCAGGGACATGGCACAGTGCGGGGCTGTGAACACCCGGACACGAGGCTGCTGTCCCTAACCCCATTGTGGGTTGTCAGCTGCGAGTGGGACCAGGCAGCACAGGCACAGTGCTGCCCATGTACCCAGCTCCCCAGGGTGGGTGCCAGGCTGCCATAGGCTGTCCATGCTGTGCCCAGCCCAGCTTTTGGGGACAGCAGCCCCAATGCTGTGTCCCCACAGAGCAAAGCCACCACTGCCTCCCTCCATAGGTGCCTTTTCCCATGGCCCAGCACTGGGGCCACCCCCAGAGGCCAATGATGGGGTGCAGAGCTGGCCACTGGAGCCCTGGGCTGCAGTGGGTGACCCCCAGAGGGAGGGTGCCCCCTGTGCCTTGGGGTCAGGGTGGGAGAGCTGCTCCATCGTGCTGGTTTCAGGGTGCTGCGGCGTGGTTTGGGTTTGGTCTCGGAAGTGCAAGTGTCCTGGGAGGAGGTAAGGTGTAAAAGAGAAGCCCAGCTCTGGGTGAAGGGCACCAAAAGGCCCCTTAACCACGGGCAGGTTTTAGGGAGGGACCCAAGGAGATGCTCATCCCTCTCGGTTGTCTGCAAGAAGGCATTGAGAAAGTGTTGGAGGGTCGAGATGGGGATGTGCCAAGCGGGAATGGAGACAGAGAGCAGCCACACTGCCCGATCCAGGCACAGTGCTGCTCCCATGGGGGGCGAGATGGGACGTGCACCCCAGAGCCAGCCATGGCCGGGAGGAGCCGGGTGGGAGCTGGGGCCTGTAAAGCTGGGGCTGGGCTGTCCCGTAGTGCAGTAGAGGCAGCCCAGCCCGTCCGAGGAATGAAGTCGCTGCAGCTGGTAATGACTTTTAAAGACTATAAAATAAAGGTGTCCAATTTGCAGAGCGAGTGCTGTGGTCTCTGCCCCCCCCGGGGGATGTGCACAGTGAGCCCCAGGCTGTGCTGGTGCCCTTGGATGTGGATTGGGACCCTCCAGGTGTTCCCGAAGAAGAGTGAGCACTGCTGTGATTGGAGGCTGCCCCGAGGCACCATCCTGTCCCCTGCACCCTCCCGTCCACAGCCCCAGCTCAGACAACCCCAGAGCAGGTCCCGTGTCCCCACAGAAGCTGCCACACCTCCAACAGGTTCCTCCATCAGGGAGGGGGCCCATTTCCAATGCAGACCCCAAGCCCAGCAGCACTCAAACCGTGCTGCAGGGCACCAAGCGCTGCTGCCTGCTGCAGCCCCACCAGAACAGGCAGCCCCTGCTCCCCACACACCCCCTGTGCCCTTTCTTGTCCCCATTCCTGCTCCCAAGACAACCGCTGGGGGCACTCAGGATGGGAATGCAACAGGGAGGAGGCAGATCACAGGCAGGGGCCAAAGCCCCTATGAAGTGAGGAAGGGAACCCATGGGTGATAGAGCACAGAGGATGGATGGGGACCCCATGAGGCTCCTGCCATGCAACCTGGGTGTTGGATGGACCAACAACCTCTGTGGTGGTCCTGAGCCGCCCTCCATCTGTGGTGTGGATGCAGCCACCAGCACGATGGAGCCAGGAGCAGGGGGCCCTTTCCTTAGGCCCACTGCACACATCTGCCTGGGGGGGCTGCCTGCATGGGGAGGGGGCACTTCCAGCCCAGCATCTTATTATGCTTCCTTCATGGGAAGAAACTTTTTCCTCTGCTGTCTGGTAAGCTGCTAGCAATCATCAGGCAGGCAGGTGGTAAAGATTCACATCCATCAAACAATGCCATTTAGTTTGTAACCTGTGACTAAATCTGGTGTTAGCTTTAATTTCAGAGTCTGCTTTAGGGCTCGCTTGTTAATCTCTATGCAAAGCAGATGAAATGAATATGCAGCATTTTGGATGTAATTGTACGGCTTCAATTCAGCACTATAATTTTCCAAACAGGATCTTGCAATCAAGCTTCTATTCATTAGTGTATAAACAATTTAGTTTCTCAGCTCTCCAGTATGCCAATCATCTCAATGGAGTGAGCATCTCTGACAAAAAGAGGAGGAAAGTTTCCTTTGTGTAACAGAGGTAAAAGTTGCTCCGTACTTCGGACAATTCCCGCCTGGCAGATCCATGGGCTGTTCCCCTGGAGCGGCCCATTCCCAGCGCCCCACAACACTGACCCACTGTAAACAGCATCTGGGGGACAATACCCTGGCCACCTCCCAGCCAGTATACCGCAGCCCCCCAAACAATTCTCCATGTGAGCCCCCAGCAGATGAACCTGGACCACGCAGGATCGGGCCGCCTGGGAAGATCTATTCTCAGCATCTCCCAGTGATGCTCAGGGTTCCCAAAGCAGCCCATGGCTTTGGGAATGGAATGGCCACCCCAGGCAAAGCCCCTGCACATCCTCATCTCCCCTACACCACACACGAGCTCAGCCCTCCCTACTGGAGCCACAGGACAGGGCACACCGAACACCCCACATCCAAGGACACCTCACATCCAAGGACTAACAGCAGCCCCCCCACAGCGGGTGGCACAGCGATGGCTATGAGGCAGCCTCATGGTCTCAACCCCTCACATCTGAGTGCTTTCCTCAGCAGGGACCCACGGATGCTGCACACCCGCATCCAGCACCAACCGCATCCCCATCCCTCCTCTCCCGTCACCGCCGAGGGACCGAGCGCCTCGACAAAGGGAAGCGCTGCCGGCGGAGCGCGGGCTCCGTCTCCAAATGAATATCGACAGCGCTAATTACAGGCCGCCATGCAGACAGCTTATTAGCTCCTCACAAAAAGACGGTATTGAACTCGCAGCCCGCGGTATTCACGGAGCGCAGCAAGACGCTCCCCAGACAGCGCAGCGACCCAGGCAGGCGAGCAACCTCCAGCAAAACTAATTACTTCCTGATTGTCTACGGCCACCCACTGGGTATAATAGTATAGACTAAATTTGGCATATACATAACTAAGCACTCGGCACCAATTTGGCGCGCAATAATCATCCTCTGTGTTGCATAATTAAAATCTGATCACTTGGAATAATTATTTCATATTCTCACTATTGGGTGAGGATTGCATAATGCGGGGTGGTGGGAGCCTGGGCAGGAAACTGGACATTCTTATAGGCGCTGGATCCTGGGAATGGTGTTACAGCTCCGGACACGGTAAGAGACCCGCTCAGTGCTGGCTGCCTCCGATGGGTGCCAACAACGCTCTTGGTCAGTACTGGAGGAGATGGAGTCACCTTATTCTGCCCCTCTGTGGCAACGAGCACGGCCCCTGCGATCCCTCACTCGTAGGGAAGGGCTCTACCCGCTCAGGACAGGCTGTCCCCATGTCCCCAAGCAAACACCCTTTGCATTGACCTTTCCAGGCAGGCTGCTGCCACCCGGCCGGGATGCTCACCACCGCCCGACCCCATTGTGCTCGTGCGTCTGCTAAAGGCATTTGGAAAGACACAGCAATAAGAAATAAACCCCCAAGTGGAACGTGTGTGTCTGAGCCATTCGCTTCCTCTGGCGGCTCCCCGGGGACCCGGCGAGGAGGAGAAAGAATACATGGATATTGCACGCGCCCTGGCACCTTGTCCCCGGGCCAGCCCCGCCGCCGGCCGCTGCCACGGGCTCATAAATCACAGCGGGCGACAGCGTTTCACAGCTCGCTTCCCAGCCAGGATATGGCCATTCCTGCTGATTACACGGCCGGCGCGCGGGGGGAAGCTGCATCTCCCACTTCCAGGAAGGGAGGATCCGCAAGGAAAACGCATTGATAAAAAGAAGAACGAAATCAGCTTTGTTCACGTTGCGAATCTCCCATTGTTCCTCCTGCGGCCGTCAGCCCTCGCTGGAGAAAGTATTTCCTCAGCGATAAATCTCCTGGGCTCCTCGCCTTGGCACCGGACCCTCCGCGGGTTGTTTTGACAGACAAAGCAGCTTTAGCAGAGGGTAATTCATTGGGGGGGGGGATAAGGGACATCCCCAGGGCTGTGTCCAACCTGGGGGTCTCTGTCCCCTATCCACAGCCAGACCAACACCAGGGGACCTGCACTGTTCGCATCCCACAGATCCCAAATCCTCCCCATTGGCACAGCATGACCTGGCACGGGCCTGGGGGAAGCAGATCTGCCCGCGGCCACGCTAATCCCAGCACTGAAACACGGATCGTGCGGTGGCCAAGCTCTTGAAATACGGGAGCCGGGCTGACAGTGGTACAAGAAAAATAGATCAAGTTCCCAAGAAAATAGAGGCGAACTGATCTGATTTTCATCAGCATCTTCAGCCGCCTTTCGGGAAGCCCCAGCCCGTTCCTTCATTCCTGCTCTCTGCTTTACAAACCACTTAATTCCTTGTTGCTTTGGAAACCCTCACAAAGACCCTCTGCATCCCCCAAAATAACGAGCAACAGATGCTGCTCTGACCTCAGCAACTTCCTGGAAACATACATTTGTCAAAATAAAAATAAAAAGATTAATGTGAGGAAGGCTCCTAAATTATAAGGAAACAGCAGACGGAGCCCGGGCGCGCATGCCTGCCGTCGGGAATGGTGAGCACTCGGACAGAGCAGGAACATGGGGATGGACGGGGAGAGGGCTGCAGGACCGCGGGTCCCTGTGGCTCTGCTGCCCTCCAGCCCCAGGAGGGGATGCAGTGGGTGCTGCGACAGCCCTGCCCTACCCCATCCACATCACCTCGAGGGGCTGCAGTTTGGGACCAGTGACCCACAGAGCTGCTTCAAGTCAGGTCTGCAAGAGAATCTGGGAGTCAATATAGAACCAGATGCTTTCAGCACAAAAGCCATCCCTGAACAACCCTCATCACCAAAAGGGCCGCACACCCTTCACTCCTCCCGTGTTTCTTGGTTTAGAAGGAGCAACTGGTTTCTTCTAGAGAGGTTTAAAGCCCCTTTGCTCATCCCGCAGGGGGAAGGAGATGTGCAAACAGGTAACCAGGAACTTCCCTGTTATGAGTGCTTGAACACCCGTGGGCTTCAACCTCACCCTCTGGCTACAGCCACCGCTCTCGTGCATGGGCTCAAAGGCTCTGCCCAGAGCACACACGATGCCAGGGCTCCTGGCAGCCACACTGGTGAGTGACCCATGGCACAACCCACCCCCTGCAGCCCCCTGCACTCACCAGAGCCGCAGGCAGGGAGGCAGCACAGGCTCCATACAGCAGAAGCCCCTTCTCCTTCCCATCTTTATGGGATCAGCCAGAAATGAGCTGCTCCGTGGCCTGGTGGGATGGGGCTGGGTGGAGCTGGGGATTTGATGCACCTGGAGCAGAGGGATTATGGGCACATTGGGCATCCCCATCCTCAGTCCCATCCCCATCCCCGTCCTCAGCCCCATCTCCTGGTTGCGCTCTGCTTTCTGCTGCTGTGGGACCCGAGGAGCATCCCTCCCATGGGGGTGCTTTCTCCCTGGGGACCCCATGACCTTGGTGAGAGGCTGCAGCACCCTGGGGGAACACTGCACCAGGAAAGCAAATCCTGACCCAGGCTGGGCCGGGGGCTCAGCCCCCCCAGCACCAGCCGGGATTCCTGCGGTAGCCATGGCAACGGCCATATACATTTACATATTGCTCCCGTTAATCACAGGGACATGGGAGGAAGCGTCCTCACGGGGCTGTTCCCACCCTGCACAAGAAGGGCTGCAGCTTCCCCACCTCATACCTGCGGCCCTTCCCCTGTGTCACCCCTTCCCCGTGCCCACGGGCAGCTGCCTGTACCCAGGCACGCTGCCACCTTCAGCAGTGATGCCCCTGTACCAGATCCTATGTGAAACCCATCAGGAGGAGAAGCACCAAACCCTCGGCTGCTCTGGATGTGTTTGTCTGACCTCTGCCCTTGGTACAGGACCCAGAGCAGTTGGATCAGATGGAGATGTTCACACTTATTCACATCATCCCCACCTCACTGCCAAATGTCCCCCGTTCACCCACCACAGCTGCCTTTGCCCATTGGCGTTTTGGGACCAAACACAATCTCCTGGGGTGGAGGATGTGAAGGTGGATGTGAACCTCCATGTTTTGCTTCAGCCAGAGCAGGCAGCAAAAGCCAGGCAGGGAGAGCACAAACCCCGTGTGAAGGGGGCAAATAAGGTGTCCCCAGGCAGCATTGCTGCAGGGGCAGCATTCCCAGACATTCCCAGCACCCTGCAGCTCATGAGAGAAAGTTCTGCTCTTCACTTCCAAAACTAACACCCAGGCAGTGATTAAACACTGGTGTGACCCGAGGGTCCAGACCTGCATCCCCTAATGGAGCAAAGCACACAGCCCCCCAGCTACCACCAGGGACCCGCCAGGATCCAATTGCCTGTCTTGAAAAGAAGATGAAAGAATGATGGAATGGTTTGTGTTGAAAGGACCTTAAAGCCCATCCAGTTCCAACCCCTGCCATGGTCAGGGACACCTTCCATAGAGCAGTTGCTCCAAGCCCCTGTGTCCAACCTGGCCTTGAACACTGCAGGGATGGGGCAGCCACAGCTCCTCCGGGCACCCTGTGCCAGCGCCTCAGCACCCTCATCTCAATCTGCCTGAAGGGAGAAGCTGCCCCCGGTGCCCCCAGTAGCTCAGGCAGGTGCTGCAGCCCAGGTGGGTGTCACAGGGGAAAGGGCCCAAAACTGCTTTTCCATCACAATAATGAGAGCCAAGCAACTGCCGGTGAGCTCACTGGTGCTGGCAGGTGCGTGGGGGTGCTGCCAGCTCCCGACACCAGTGCCAGAGCCCTCCCGTGCCAAGGGATAATGACGGAGCACAGGCACAGCGCTGCTGGCTTCCATCGCTGCAGCGTGTGCCCAGGACGCTGCCTGAGCCCCGGCTGCATTCCCACTGCTCACCCATTGCCTTCAGCTGGCAGCACCTCTGCACTGCCAGGAGCTGAGGTTCTGTCCTGTGCCAGGAAAGGGAGCTCATCTGATGAGTTATAGGGAGGGGAGAAGCCATCAGAGGGGATCATTCCAACTAATCGCTCCCTTGAACCACATCACGCAGAGCATCACATAGGGCATCACACAGAGCAGCACAGAGCTCACAGAGAGCATCACACAGAGAATCACACAGAGCATCACATAGAGCATCACACAGAGCATCACAGAGCTCACGGAGAGCATCACACAGAGCATCACACAGAGCATCACATAGAGCATCACACAGAGCATCACATAGAGCATCACACAGAGCCATGTCAGCAGCCACAAGCATGGCTGGCCCTTGCAGCAAGGTGCAGGGACATCATCTCCTCTGCTGCTGCCTTCCTTCTTCCCCAGCTCATGGTGCTCAAGGAGCACTACATGGCTGGCACCGTGGCATTGCCTGCAGCGTGGCCACAGCTCCCCATGCAGGCAGGCATACCACGTCCCACTGGCTATTTGCACTGCCCCCATGCACTGTCCCACAGGGATATGAGCCACTGTGCTCACAGTGCAGCTGCCCCAGGGCTTCCCTCTCAGGCCAGTTGGGCACCCCCGGGGCACCGCTCACAGCCCCGGGCACCTCTCCGTGTGTGCAGGGAGGGCTCAGAGCCACCCTGCCCCGGCCCCACACCTCCAGCAGTGGACCCAGCGCCTTCCTCTGCCCTTTCCATTGAACCAACCCACAGAAAGTTGTATAAACTTGAGGAAACGCGAGTCAAAGCAGAAGGAGCCCAAGGCTGAGCCAACGCGTGACCCCAGCAACCTCCCCCTTTGTCCAGCCTGGACCTCGGTATCATCTGTCAGCATGTGCTGAGTCCCCTCCTTCGGGGGATGCTCCAGGCCCTTCCGGAGGAGCGGGGCCCTGCCACAGCCCGAGCTCCTTTAATGACTCTCTTATCTCTGCCGTTTCCCTCCGCCGGCGGCGGGTGATGCCCTCCCCAGGCTGCCAGTCCCTGCCTGCCCCGGCCCCTCGAGGAACGGGTTCTTCTTGGTGGTCTATGGGGTCTGCAGCCATGTGGGGCTCTGAGATGGGGCTCTCCCCATCGGTGGGCAGCAGCAGGGATGAGGGTTTGATGGAGCAGCTCAAGAGCTGCCACAGGTCATAGATGAGCACAAAGCTCAGCTCTGCCAACTAACACCATCCTAAGGATGCTGCTTTGATGCTACTCCCATCCCATCCTCAGGCCTGATGGAAGGGAAGCAGAGCCCGGCAGAACAGAGGCCAGGAGAAGTCGGAGCACAGTTTGCTGTCTGAAGCATTAACCTGCCTGTCTGACACGAGGGCAGTGACAGGCAGGGAGTGTTTGGTGCAAAGGAAGGAAATGGAAGAATTAAATCCACAGAACTTCCCTGCTTTTGTTCTCTCTCCCACCCCTGCTCCTTCTCCTTGGCCGCTTGCTCTTCTTGTTGGATGCGTATGGCTTGATACTACCCAAGCAAGCTGGAAACAGGGTATATCAGCTGAAAGCAATTTACTTTGAAATCCAGCTGCCAGATTTTTCTTCATTTGTTTACTTTTAAATGCTTTTTTAAAAGCCAAAGTACACAAGGCAGCCAAATTGCTGACATGTGTGCCGGGCCGGTACCCCGCAAACGCTGCATTCCTTCATGTCCTCCTGGGCTCAAATCCACTCATGTTTATTTAAAAGATGTAGAACACTTCAGCACTATTAAGGACCATGTTTTATAGTAAATGGAAAAAGATTTCCTTGCAGGCCAACGGGAGAGGGAAAGAATCACTTCGATTCTGTTCCGACAGCGCTTGGCCTGCTGAGCAGAGTGGGGTGTGCAAGGACAAGACTGCACTGGTAGTGCGTATGTTTCGGGGGCTCTTGCTCCTGTAACCAGCTCCCTTGCTTCTCAGCTCCCTGTACACAGGGATGGCACTGCTACTGCTGCACTGAAAGACAGCAGTGTCCCGTGCTGCCTGGAATTGGGAAATACCCCTCCAGGACTGCTTGGAGTGACACTTCTCATCTTCCGTCCTTCAGACAGTGAGATGTGCAACTGCCTTTCCCATCACAGCTGTCTGCCCGCTGATGCGCCTACTGCGGGCAGTCTGTGCAGTAAAGCATTTCAAACAGCAGGCAGCTACTGGACCGAGCAACGAAGGCATGGTGATGGACCCAGCACTCCTCTCCCATTGCTTGCACTGGGGAAGGAGAGCAGTGCTCGATCTGCAGCTCCCCTGGAGCGATGGGGCTGTGCCTGCCATGGCCACGCAGAGCTTCCCTTAAGACTCCTCTAAAGCTCCTCACAAGGACAAAGATGAGTAAACAAGCAGAGTGCTCCGTTGGGTGGAACCGCCGCATCGCACAGAGGAGCCAGGGCACAGAGGGAAGTGACATGCCCCAAGGCCACACAATGAGATAGTGACAGGCAGGAAAGGGAAGCTGGGTTGCCTGTACCCCAGTGCGGGGCTCAACCCTCTAGTCTATGCTACTCCTGTATTGCTCCGCTCTTTCCCCTTTACAGCACGCTGGTGTAAAAGACAGAAAACAAACACACGAAAGCCTGTAACAATAAAAAGCCCAATAGCCGATAGTAAAAACTCCAGCAGCTGTAGGGAAGCCAAAAGCTTCTTGGAGGGGGTTGGATGGAAGTTGAGTTTCCCTCCCTGCTTGTATTGTATTTCTTTCCTCTGCCAAAATGTGCTTCCTGAGCCTTGGGCAGAGCTCTCTGCTGCTGACCCTCACCTTCCTCTGTTTAGCCTGGAGCACAGGCTTGCCACGAGCGCCTGAGGCCGTGCCTGGGGACAGGCAGAGCCTCCCGCTGCGTGCACAGGGCCAGGGTCAGCCCTGCTGTCAGCGGCTTCCTGACAGCCCCGGCCAAGACGGGCCACACCTGACAGTATCCCGAAGGAGCAGCGGGCAGAGCTCTGGCGCAGGAGATGGATGGAGGGACCTGGAGGCTGAGGACGGTGATGGGGAGGGAGATGGTGGCAATCGATGTGATTCACTTCTAAGGGCTCCATCCAGTCCCTTTCTCCCAGCGATGGGAGAGGTTCCACTCTCGGCACAGCTGTAAACGGGAGGCAGGAGAACAAAGCAGAGGTCAGGCGGTGCTCTAACCAAAGGGGTAATTCTGAGTCCATTAAAGCCACTCGCTCCTGTTTGCATGGAAGCTGAAGGCTGTGCTACTACTTCTAAAGAGCTGAACCACCCTCAGTGTGACTCATAGCCCTTGACAGAGCTGCCATGCTGATTTGACAAATATGAGAGCAATGCCTCAGAGGCAGTGTTTTGTATGGTTTAACTGATCAACCTGGGCGCAGACCCATAGCTCTTTCATAAAGCTCCTCTTCCCTGTATTTTACTTCCTTTCTTGGTGCCAGAATCAGAGCCAAAGCCAAGCTTAACAAAGCAACAGGCATGGCCGTTCTTCCCAGCCCTCATTTCCCCTAGTGAGAAGGGAGAAATTAACTCAAACCCAATCAAAACAGCAAAAGCCATTTTTTGCCATTTTGTGCTGCAGACCACAGCATGAGCGAAACACTCACTGGAACCATCTGCATTTGCCAGCCCAGCCAAGAGCACAGGAACACACAGGTTGGAATCCTTTTGTTCAAGCATCTGCAATAGACAAACGTGATCTAAGCTATTCTGCAGACAGTGAGGGCAGCAGCAATGGGGAGATGCTTGGGATGCAGGCAAGAGAGGAGAGCATTTATCTTATCAAATGCTCTCATTTATCTCCTTTGAGCCCTTATTCCTGGATCCAGTCAGGTACCGACTGTTCATGTTCCAGCAGCTTCTGCATTTGTCCCAGCCCTGTGATAGACACAGGCAATGCAGTTCCCCTCCCTGCCTGCTCTTGCTGCATTGCTCTTGTCAAGCACAGACATCACACACACGAGGAACCTGGACCCATGCATGCTTTAAGCTTGCCAGAGCTTTTGCAATGCATGTGAGGGACTGGAGGAACTTGCTGTTGAAGCAGAAAGAAACCAAAACCAGGAGTAACCCCCACACTGCCAAGTGAGCGTGTTGCTGACCTGCCTCTGGGGTCTGAGAGGGGGTCTGGGGTCAGCATCTGCTTCTGCTTGAGGGGCTGATTTACTGCCTTAATATCCAAAATAGCACTGCAGACTTCTTGCCTTTAGTTCGCTGTTCTGTGTTTTCTCAGAGCTTCTCCCTTTGCCAAAGTACTATTTGCACCACACTCGACTGTGCAGGAGGTGTCCCAGATTTAAATCAAGTCTCCAGCTAGAAGGGCTCACATGAAAAACATGACATTATTAGCAGGACCACAGGATTACGTTATTAAGACCATTTGGCAAAGTTGCGTCTATTCCCGATAAAGAGAAATAATGTGCTTTTACATGAAATTAAATATTGCAATTAACCAGCTTCCCATGTTTGCATGTCACACACTGCTAGCACTGGCCCCGTCGACTCAGATCCATCCCATCCTCTGTGGCACCAGGGATACATCCATTCTGTTTCAGAGAAGCAAATACCATTTACACCAGGTTTTTCCAACCACCTCCACCTACTTTGGCTCTATCTTAACTTCCTTAAATCACACCAAACATGACTGAGGTGATCAGAACATTTTCAACACGTTTTTCTTCCTCTTCTCTCTTCATCCTCAAGTCAAGAGTGGATTTTTAGTAGGAAAAATCAAGTTGAGACTACATTCAACCGAATTTTGGAGCAAAGACAAAAACCTGATTGAGTTTCTATCAGAAATACTGAAATAGCCTTTGGACTTTCAGGATGGTAAAATCTTCGCACAGATGCCCAACATCAGCTTAATGCAGCCACAAGAGGGAGTCTTAAATCTCCTATTAATACCCAGATGGATTCTAGTTTCCAAACTCTTCTCATGCAAGAGTACTCAGCAAGCTTTCAAAAGGATTTTACACAGCCTGAACTCCAAGGTTCTTCTGTAGCTTTATAGCAGTATCCTTCTTCCGAGGCGAAGGTTCTATACAATTATGAATCCTTGCTATAAAGATGCAGGTTTTTCTTTGCTTATGAATGGGGGAAATGACTTCTCTACGTCGAACCATATTGCAATTGAAAGCAGAGGAAGAGGAGTCCATGAATGGTTTCTGCCTAACCAGTCTCAGCTTCCAAATGCTGGAAAGGCTCATTCCACCTGAACTGACTCCTAGATGCCATCCTGGGGATGATAATAGCATAGTATGACATGCAACAGAATTATGAAACTCAAGAGAGCTAAATAAAACCAGCAATAAAATCATAATAAAGCCAGATTTGGTGGCTACAAGCAGAGGGGGAGCTGCTGTTGGGCTCCCGTCCTTTCTGGTTAACAGTACACCTTCTACAGCCCTTTTGCCTTGGGAGCTAAGCAGCACCATTTGAGATCAGGGCATGTCAAACCGACAGATGTCTTGGAGGAGCACTTTCTCTTAAGAACGCTGCTGTGCCACACCACTCTGCTGCACCAGAAATGCATGCTCCTACCTGAGGTTAGAAATGACACCAGGATTTTACTCTCCCCATCCATACCCCATTAGAGCAGAGCAGGTTCTGTCTCATCTGACCCATGGTGTGGCAGGTTATCACGACACTGGCTCAACGTTTTGCTAATTTGACACGTGATTAGAAGCTCAGGCAGAGTGAAGAGCCTACAACATAACAAATAACACTTCTCCCATTGCCAGCAAAATATCTGTGTTGAATCTGTATGCATCTGCTCTCCATCTGCCAAAAAAATGTCAAGATACATTCCTCAAAACCACTTTTATGGCTTTACTCAATCTTGACATTCACTTGTTCGAAAGTTTCCAAGAAAACATTACAGCTCCAAAGAGGGCATCTACATTTGAGTAAAGCCACACGATTCTGAACAGAAATGGCTGCACACAGGCACTGTCCAAAGCACCCAAAACCAGACCTCTGGCAACACCTCCTTGCAGAGATTCAACCATGAGATAGAGACAGGAAGCAATTATCTCAGAGAGGTTAAGGAAAGAAGTGCTCACAGAACAGCTGAATTCTACTTGACTTCACTTCATTGTCCTCTGCTGTTCTCTTTTGTACAATCACCTGCCCGCTCCGGCTTGAAACTGGAATCTAGGCAAGCAGATAGTTAATTCTGACTTTTGAATGTGGTCAGTGCATCGTTATTGGATCGCCCACCTCTGACCCAAGAGGCAGTAGATTCAGCTGTCATGAAACAGATGAAGTCTTAAACCTTTGAGGCTGCAGCATAAATCACTGGGGTTTGGGCTTTTTTGCTTACATCACCAGCCAACTTAAGGGCGGGGTTTATAAAAGGCCGCTGTAAAAAAATTGCCCCCCTATTTATGCATCTCATTCTTTTCAGAAGCAATTTAATGGGAAAAATACTCTTTAATTATGATTAGGGGCTGACTACTGGAATGCCCATGCCTGTTTATTCAAAAGCAGATGTTCAGCAGTGCAGTGTTTCATACGTTATGCTGACAATAGTAAGTTATTAGCAAAACATGGTAAGTAGTATCTAAAAAGTCTTTCTGTGAGGTTGCCTAACCATTGGAGTGGGTCAGCAACAAAAGATCAGATGTGACACGCGCTAACATCCCAGAACAATTTATCCTCTACTCGACCAAACCTCATTTCACTCCCTCAGCTGAATGTAATTAGACCTCAAGCTTGTCCTAATTTCAATCTCTGCAGAAAAGGGGTTATCTTTCCTCAGCAAGACTTGGCTGCTCTGAAATGCTGGCAAGGACAAACTGCAAAGGTGAACACCATCTCCTAGGTTTAGAAAAGCAGCAAAGACAGCATGATACCTACTTTAAAATGCAAACATGTTTGCCATAGCACCTGCTTTGAGCTTCAGTTTCACATACCCAAGCAGAGAATAGCAAGAACTCATAAGCCACACAGGGCATGAGCTATTTTTAGATAAATGTTATACAATTTTCCCTCTGGCTCCATGGATCAGAAACATATGCTGCAGCTACAGCCCCATTACAGTTTAATCCTCCCCCAAACAAGGAGATGGTAAAGCCTTCAGATCCTAAGAACAGCAGGCCACTCCAGGAGCAAAGCACTGTTCAAGTCTTTGCTGCGGTTGAGGCTACAGAGTCGGCCGCGGTGCATGCTAAACTGTACATGGCTTTGTGAAAACAAGTTCATTTCCTTTTTTCTGGCCTTGGTAATCAGGGTCTTGCTATGGGGTAAGAGCGAACAAAGGACTGGATCTGCTTCCTATGAAACATGACTTTCAGTTATTATTTTCTACAATATCTAGAAAAAATTGATTTACTTCTCTATCAAAGAGTATCACAGCGAAGGATCTGACCCACACCCCTCAAGCCAGGGCCCCGAGACAGAAACCAAGCCACCTTCTTGCACTCCTTCATGGGACAGGAAGATGTTTTAGAAGGTATTTTTACTACAAGGGGTTGGAAATTCAGCATGATTTCTCTGAGTTGCTCGAGATCCCCAACAAAGTGAAGGCACTAACCTAACTGCATGAAAAATCGGTATCCGGCAAGTAGAAGAACCTTTATGTCAGAAACAGCACTCACCTCATGCATAGGAAAAGCCACAGATTCAACTAAACCCTTGCTCCAAGACAGATTTTAGGTTAAACCTACACAGGAAGAGTCCCTTGGATAGAAATGTGCAATTATCAGTTGCAAGACTGAGGAAAGATATTACCACCCTCCTTGTTCTCAAAGCTTCCTTGACCCAAGTAGCAGTGTTCTCAATAATAATGAAGTCTCAGCTTTTGATTGACTGAGGCAGCAGTCAAAGACTCAGGCTACATTTATACACATCTCAGACAAGCCTGGTAGTCACTACCAAGCAATCAACATTACTAAGAGGTTCCTAAGGGCTATACAATTGCAGAGAGCACTGTGCAAAACAGAACACATTTTTTACTTGCTGCGATGTGTATGTTTAAAGAAGTCAACTGAGCCATGTAACAGTTTGGGGTTCTTTAATCATTAAAGTTATACCCAAGGTGCACTGGACAATTTACATTCGCAAGCAATACATCTTTGTACTTCAGTTACACCACAGTCTGCCCACTTTACCAGGACCAGAAAAAGAACCGACTGCCAAATAGAGAAGGCTTCAGGTCTCCTTCAATGGGTGGATTTGGCTCTGGTCTAGGTCTAGAGTGATAGGCATTCTCGGGCATAGGACGGTCTGTCTTCACTTTCGTAACCTGGAAAGAACAAAGAAGAAATGATACAACTTCTCACAGCATAAACTACAAAAGCCAGACTGAGTCAGAAGCTGAAGTACCAAGAAGCACCAAACACCACTAAGGACATATGTTGATCTGATAAGAGCTCCTATCTCCAGACTACTTCTACACAAAGGGAGGTGAGGGGCGGTTCACTCGTAACTCCAGAGTAGCTGTACATGCGTGCGAGCTTCACTCCTGAAGCAAAGGTCTTTGTGCCAGGAAAACAAAAAAGCAATAGAGTATCACTGTCTAAGAAAAGTGCAAGTTCTCCAGGAACGCAATCCTGGAGAACGCCAACAGTGTCTTCACTTCTATTAAATCCAGTGTTGAGTTCTGGCTGGGAGAAGAGTTTGAGACCTGCGCCTGTAAGAATGGAGAGAAGAACCTGGCTATCAGAAAGGCACAGTTACCTTAGAGAGCTGTCCCAGATCAGGTCTCACCCAGCCCAACTTCTCCAGCACGCAGTTATCAAACACTGCCTGCTGCTTTCGGCATCGCCGGAGCTCCTGCAGGCTGGTGTAGTCAATGCACGTCCAGTACTCGGTAAATGGCTCCGCACAGTGCGTCTTGATCTTCCTGCAAGAGACCACAGAAAGAAAATAGTCAGCAAATGTTACAGTTTTAACGCTTTTCTCTTACTCATTCAAACCTCAACTTGGCTTTTTTTAAGTTCTCAGGAAAGTTTAAAGTCTTCAGGAAAGTCAGCATTCGAAGCATCATCAAAGAGAACTTCATACCAATACCAGTAAAATTCACGTCACTGTAGCTACAACTTGAGATGGCAATAATTTAAGTAGTTAATTCTTGTATTTAATGGAAGGTATTATTCTTGCTAAGCACACGTACACAGCTCTTCCACATGACATCCCTGTCTTGCCAAATAAAGTGTGCATTATATGATGCTCTAACGCTTCCAAATTAATTTGATGTCTTAACTCAATAAAAACATTCTTAGAACAGGCACTTCTGATTACGAGCTGCTATACTGGAAGTGGACATGCTTTAAGCTAATTCAATTAGGCCTTTTACTAGCAATATAAGACCGTGATACTGGCACACGCCTCAGATTTACATGTTTGGTCAGAAGAGGCAAATGGTGCATGCACTCAAGCTCTCACAGCAGTTCACCTGTGGAACAGAAGGCAGACAACTCAACGCTCAGTCTCCTGGATGTCACAAGAGAGACGGAAGGTGCAGGAGCAAAAAGACTTCCACCATCTCCCCACCTTCCACTGCTAACCTAACAGAAACCTGGCCCACTAACTCTGGAACTGAAGCCATAGAGCTTAATATCAAAGGATAAACCAATGCATAAATAAACAACACAGATAAGGCTTATTTCCCCAAGAGTTAAAGCTTGAAAACCAAGAAGAGAGACTTCAAAGGCTGCTCGATGGACGGCCCTCCGCACGGACGGGTGCTCAAACAGCCTGACACGGGCACGCTGCAGCGGGAGAGCCCCGGGAAAGCCTTCACCTTGGGGCGGCGGGGAGGCCCCGCCGGGCTGGGGTGGGGGGAGCCCCGCTCACCTGAAGAACTCGAGGGCGCAGCGGTTGACCTCCCGGCCCTCCTGCAGGCACCTCCGCGGGTCCTTCTCCTCCCAGCGGCACAGCATGAACTCCTTGTTGGGGCGGTCGCACTGAGAGCCGTAGTGGTGCGCCGCGGCCTTCAGCACGGCCGAGCTGACTTTCACCTACAGCGGGGCAGAGCGGCAATGTGCGCCGGGGAGCGGAGCGGCCGAGGGGCAGCGGAGCGGCCGAGGGGCAGCGGAGCGGCCGAGGGGCAGCGGAGCGGCCGAGGGGCAGCGGAGGGCCGGGGCAGCG
>JAOEHX010052189.1:0-12675 GCA_025448015.1 Bolborhynchus lineola | reverse complement strand
GAACCTATAGGGAGGCTGGGGATGGACTCTTCATTTGGAACTGTAGTGATAGGACAAGGGGTAGCAGGTTCAGACTAAAACAGAGGAAGTTTAGATTGGATATGAGGAAGAAATTCTTTAATATAAAGGTGGTGAAGCACTGGAATGTGTTGCCCCGGGAAGTTGTGAATACTCCATCGCTGGATGTGTTCAAGGCCAGGTTGGACATAGGCTTGGGTGGCATGGTTTAGTGTGAAGTGTCCCTGCCCATGGGAGGCGGATTGGAACTAGATGATCTTGAGGTCCTTTCCAACCCTAACTATTCTATGATTCTATGATTCTACTTCTTTGTGAGTACCAGTAAAATCATGAAATATTCTAGTGCTTGTTGACAGTACTCTTTCCCCCAGATCAGAGGCCATTGCACTATCTATGTCTACAGATTATGGCAGTCAATAAGGAAGTCCTTGCATGTGAAATTGGACCACAGTCTTAATAACTTTGGGACCTGTTCAGCAGGGGTTGTGTGCTTAGTGGTATATCCTATTCCCATACTTCTCTGTGTTCTCTTAGTCTATTTTACATTATCCCATTGACTTTTGGCAAATCTCTTCTACTAGGGGCAATGGAACAGTGTATTTTCACAAAATTCAGAAGAACAAATTCAGATGTTTTGAGAAAACAATCAGTAAATATGTCTTTTCTCTGCCATAATATTTAACACTTCAGAGAAAGGATGCTTTAGCATAGAAATGGAAATTATTTTTCCAAGCATGACATTTTAATTTTGCTTGCCATCCAACTGCTTCTCATTGAAATGTGCCAGTGACCTCAGAATGCTACTTCCTAACTTTTTAAGACTTTCATCCAACATTTAATAATTAAGAATAATTTTTGAAGAATGGCTTTATAAATTCTTCTATTTAATGAAAGAAAGGAGGAATATAATTTCTTGATTCTGTCTAAAATAACTAGACTAAAAACTAATTTTTAGCATTTATAATATTCATAAATCAATACATACAGACTACTTTTGGATTAATACAATTTTAAAATGCTAATATGTGATAATTGTGGCTTTGCCAGAGATTATTATGTTAAAGATACTCCAGATCCAATTCTTCATAGGTCATTGAGAACCAATTGGCACACTTTGCTATTTTGCATAAGCAGAAAGCCTAGCCTACAGCACTTTTATTTCCTTTACCATTGCCACAAGAGGGTAGCTATAAGTATTACTCTCATGGTGTACATTTGTTGCAGAAACATGACTGGAAAACTTTCCTGGATTCTCATGTCAAATTATCAATTGCATTCTACACCAGATGCAGTTACAGCCAGTAAGACTATTCTTATTTGAGGAGAAAGACATCTAGGACCAGAAGGGGTCTGATATAAATGTCATCATAGATACTATGATGATGCTACTGTGGTGAATGAAGGGATGATGAATTGTCGAATCATAAAATGAATTGGGTTGGAAGAGATCTTAAAGCTCATCCTGTTCCAACCTGCTGCCTCAGGCAGAAACATCACCCACTAGACCAGTTTATTCAAAACCTCATCCAACCTGCCTTGAATGTTAAATTACAGAGATTAGCTGCTAATTATCTTTTAAATATCACTAAGGTTATGTAAAACTCTTCAAAAGTTTCAAAACAACCTGTCTATAAGATATGCAATTATCTTGCCTATTCTTCACTCCCTGCTGAACAAAGTGCCTGGTTAAGCGTATTTAAGGCAATAGTGACAATTCAAATATCGTTTAATTTGGCACAGCTGTGCTGTGATATCTTCAAAGGCTGAATGACCATAGTGTTTCTGTTTAAGACAAAGGTGTATCACAAGAGTGATGTAAAAGCCCAGTCTCATAACAGCAAAGACAACAGTATTTTGGCATCACTTTCTGTGAGAAACCAGCTGGGTCCTTGCCAGCTTGTGCATGCAAAAGTTATATTCCTGTAGCATCTTAGGAATAGCACAGTGCATCATAGAATAGAAAGGGAAGAGAAGGCACAAGGATTCCTAAACCTAAAGCTTGGGTAAGAGCAAGCCCTTCAGCCCCATCTCCCAGACCTGGCTCAGCAGCCGTCCGAAACAGCTCTCAAAAAAAAAATGGTGGAGTGCCTAGCAGCCAAGCATCGACAGGTTTTCAGCAGGCAAGATTTATATGGAGACTTTCTGACTTTCCGTCATGAATTTGGTAATGTAGAAAACTCTGGTAAATATTTAATACTGAGGAATTAACATTCTCCAACAGAAGATTTTTCAGCTGAAGAACTTGTGTCAAACTTTTCTATACTTGGCATATTTGACCTCTCAGCAGCTCTCCTACATGTTCTGACACATATGGCTCAACTCAGTGGAAAGAAATACTTTACTTATATGAAATTTGTTCCTTTCCAGTGAGAAATGGTAGCATGGCATTTAAAGTCAAGGTCTTCTCTAACTCACAATGTACCTCTGTTCAGTTTAAATGAGATCATTCCATTTTCACCATTACCATCCAGGAGTGGTCTGAGACATCAATCACAGTGATTTCATTTTCTCAGATGACAAAAATGAGGCAGACATATTTTCTTGCAAAATATAAATATTACCCGCATTCATATTGTTTGTTAATGTGGTTTGAAAAAAAACAGTGATGACAACCTAGCATTGAAATAAATTTAATTTTGTTTCTAATGAAACAGAAATGAGTACTGAAATTCAATAAAACCAAGCAGTAACTGGGGGATTGAGTGAGTTACCTTTTTCTATTATACTATAATCACATTAAATAGAGAGGTTTTCATGACCTTTAGAACCACTTCAGAATCTAATAACCAGCATCAGGCCCAATGCTTTTCAGCAGCAAAGATTTTTGTCAAGATAGTACCTTTACTGCCACTGTACTCGCCCTTTGTGCTTTTATATGTCATTTTTGTCTAATCTAGAAAGTTAAAATGTTCTAACATTTGTTTTTATGTGGTATATTAAGCTGTTGCTTAGTGAAGTGACAGTAACATTCAATATATACATGTGTATATATATAAATATATGTAGTGCATGGACTTGTGCCACTAACCTCATCTTGTTTCCATGGTTTTCTGTTTTCTCCACATATCTAGTCTGTTTTTCAGATCATGTTTTATACATATCATTGGGAGGAGGAATTATCAGGCAATCACAAACAGGCACTGAGAGAGCTGGGATTTTAAGATTATATCACTAGCTGCTTAACTGGGAACAGGCAGTTAAAACAAAAGACTGAGAACCTGGATGCTGTGAGTTTATTTATGTTTGCTTCTGTCACCAAAGCATTATAAGAACTGAGGGAAATCTCTTTACCTCAATATAAAATGACATGGAGAAATTTATCTCGAAAAGGCTTCTGCAGAGACCTAGACAAAACATTGCATTTTCATGCCTATTTTTTCTGATGAAGATTTTTATTGGCTTTTTAGAAACTGTTCTTTGAAAATAGCTGGGTTTCATTTGTTCATTAAAAAAAAAATTTAAAAAGATCAAATGGCTTTTAATATCAAAAAGTTTGTTTTTTTCCTCAAATGGACAAAATGGACATTCTTAGAAAAAAAAAAAAAATTAACAAACCAAGAACTATTAAAAAAATGGTCTCTATATCTCAGATACACAGTTCTGGTACTGGATATCTGAGATATCTTCCTAAACCAGGAAGCCTAAAATAAGATGTGGGCAGGTGGAAGATAGGATAACCCATCCTTCTGAATGATGCCAGAGGTGAATTTACCTTAGCTCACTGATTAGGGAAAGATAAATGTTAATGTTGCAGCTGCTATCCAAATTTCTCTCTATTCACTGTCAAAATTCTTATAATATTTCTGTCCAGCTTGCACAAGCGTGAGGACAAACAACAAAACATTCGTAGATACTGTGTAACAAGATTTCAGACACTTAATTTACTATTTTCAAATATTAAAAAAATGGGAGGCCACAAATAAACATCTCTTAAATAAGGCTCTTACTGAGAAAATGACAAAAAAAAAACCTGCTAAAATAAGCAATCAAGTGTTCAGGAGATGTTACATTTCTCATATTTTTTATTTAGGTTTACCGAGTACACTTGTGCATTTCTGTTTCATTACCTTTTCCTGATATTTCTGGATATCTTCTATTCCATTAGTGGTTGCCATCTGGAGTGTCACTGTTGAAAAACTGTGACCATTGACATTTTAAATGACAGGAAAAAGTGAAAAAGGCTTAAATGGAAAAACTTTCATGCATTTCTGTATCTGAGACTGTAATCCTGGCCTACACCACTGGGACAGATATCAGTGCATGACATCTAGTGGTAGATGAAAGAGATCCATCGATCTGTGCTACCAAGGAAGGATTCTAAAACTATTGCATCCACATGTACCCATCACAAAAGAAAACTATTCTTACCTAAAACATGGTAACTGTATAAGACAAAATTATGATTTATGCATCCCTGAACAATACATCTAGGCAGACTAACAGTCTATTTTCTATCTTAAGGTATAGGCTTTATTTTCATACTTCTGTTTCCATTCAAGAAATTCTGAGAGGCATTTGTTTAAATACATTAAAGTTTTTTCAAGAATAACCAAAGAAAAGATTCATCAAGAATAACATACATAAAATCAGAGTTATATAACAATTAGAAAGCCCTTTATTTTTCTGTAAGCAGTAAAATTTTCTGAGGCATTGAAGGTAACACAGATCTCCTGAACTTTCCATAGAGGTAGCCTGGACTTCCTTGACCTCCTAGACACCTGCATGGTATTCTTCATTGTGAATTACAGTAGGAATTTCAACTGTATTGAGGAAGAAAAATAACCAATTAATATTAAAGTATTTTTCCAACTTTAGACTGAATTTTATTAGGAAAGATGGAGCAGTTGTGCACAAAGTAATTTTTCTGGGAATATATAAAGCTTTTCATGTACCCAGCTTATCGAACTGTGGGTTTAAAATCTGGATAGCTCTATCCCAGTCTAGAGCATGTTCAGGCACTGTACTGTGTCAACGCCTACCCATTTAATCACACTAGAGTATCCATTTTAAATTGTTGGTTGATGTTCTCAGCAGAGGGAAATATTTCAGCTCTTCAAGCTCACTTCACTAATTTTTTTGTTTCTCCTTCCCCTTAAACTTCCTTTTCCCTCTGTCCTGTCTAACATTGTTCTTAAAAATGCTGTGAAGTTTCTTTTTAAAGATACTTTTCCTAACAAATCAACACTTTACCAGGAACCCTTTTTTCCAGATGTATTTGTAATTTTTCTATGTAATTTTTTCCATGCTAAGTCAGCAAGTATACCTTTTATCCATGTATTTCTCTAATTTAAGATGCTTTTAAATTCTTTCAAAGTTAGCGTATTCGGAAAATAGTATATCAGCAACTGGGGTGGGAATGATTTTTTCCTCTTTTGGACATTTGCTAATCCTTGTTCACTATGACATATTAAACAATCATAAGATGGAAAATATTTGTGAGACAATACCCAGCTCTGGAGAGACACTAGGAGGTTAAGCAGGTACAGGAAGCATGTGGCATTTTAGCCCCATGTATGAAGAAGAGTGGGAAATCAGGGTCCAGGTGTGTTGATAGAGGGAAGCAGTTGAGAGTCAGCTGATATTCAGACAGGTATCCGCATAAATAAGTATGAGCATGAATCTGAATTATCATTCTGGACATTACCTCCTATGCCATACAGCAGTAATAACCATAACCTTTTCTAAGGTCTGAATATAAAGATTGCCCATTTAATGTAATGGCAAAGACATCACAGGGACAGAATAAAGCACATAAAGAGCAGAAATGATCTGTGAAAGGACAGTGAAGAAAGGATTTTCTACCGAGCCTCCTTCAGTAACAGTGACCTTTTCAGAATCCTTAGCTTCAATGGGAATTCATACAGTTGCTAAGGAAACGTTGTAGAAATATTTATTATAAAATCATAGAATCATAGAATTATCAAATAGTTAGGGTTGGAAAGGACCTTAAGGTCATCTAGTTCCAACCCCCATGCCATGGACAGGGACACCTCCCACTAAACCATGCCACTTAAGGCTCTGTCCAAACCAGCCTTGGGTGGGAAGAGACAGACAATTCTATACAAACAAAACTGTATGTCAAGTAGTCAGAGAAAAGTTCTCACTTTGGAGGGGAAAAGAGGGCCTGATCCTTGGGCCCAATTCCATCAAATAAAAAGAAGATGCAGCTTTGTGCACCAGCTCCCAACCTCACCCAGCAATCAGCCTCTCCACCAACTTGTATTTTGGGTCCTCCAAAATAGTTCCTCTTGGAGTATAAAGCCTGCATTTGTCCACTGGCCTTCAAAAGTATGCACAGCTGTGACATAAGTAACCCCCGCTCTGGTTTTCAATGTATGCAAACATAAAACGAAGAAGAAAAATGACATTAAAATAACTTTCAGGATTTGGCTTGGGGCCAATTCAAGGACATTCTGAGTTAAAGCTCAAACAACATCCTTAACCTTAACTCATCCCATTGTGTCTGGGTATTGCAGCTGCTGAAAGGGGAAATCAGAGCAGTTATGGTCTAGTGTGTGAATGAGTGCTGAGGGACTCTTAAATCCACGATTATTTGGCTGCCATACACCATGCACTGAATCCATGTGCTCGCAATCCTCATGTAATCTTTGCTGGGAGAGGGAAAGAAAGAGCCCTCAGGCTGCATCTGCACAACTACTGGACTTCCGAACAAAGTAAATAGTCCACCTGAATTCACACAAGATCTAGAACTGTGTTTGCTGAGGATGTAAGGAGCAGCAGTGATTGAATTGCTACCCTATGAGCAGCTCCTGGGTTGGGGAAGCTCCGGGCACCAAGCGATGCTGAGAAAGCAGCAGGTGAATCCCTCACAGTCAGATTTCATTGGAGAATTCAAAGCTTCAATACAACACTCCCAAATTTCCTGAAAGTCAAAGCTGCTTTTTGTTGCCAAAAGGAAAGTTGAGACATTGGGTGCACTAAGGATATGGTTGAACAGATTTTCTCTTTTTATACAGTGTCTAGGCTGGGCATAGGTCCTTCTCCTTCTTTCTCCCTCTATTTCTTTCTTTGTTGTTTTAATCCAGTCCATTTCTTTGGGGTTTTTTTCCTACTCCTAAAAAGGTAGAACTAAAGATAGAACAGAGAAGAGAATGATAGAATTGTTTGGATTAAAAGGGACCTTAAAAATCATCTGGTTCCAAACCTTCACTGTAGCAAACTTGTAGCAAAGCTACAATGAAAGAACATTTAATTTTAAACCCTTTAATTTTATATATTAAATCATATACATATTAAGTACTATATAAAAATATATATGTTTTTAAATACTTTTAATTTGAACAATTTCACTCCCATGCCTGCATACTCACAAGAACTACAAAATATCTAGAATCATGCAATGATTTGGGTTGGAAGGGACCTTAAAACTCATTCAGCTCTAACCCAATGTCATGGGCAGGGACACCTTCCACTAGACCAGGCTGCTCCAAGCCCTGTCTAACCTGGCCTTGAACACTGCCAGGGATGGGCAGCCACGGCTTCTCTGGGCAACCTGTGCCAGTGCCTCACCACCTTCACAGAGTTGAACTTCTTTCTAATGTCTAATTCATGAGTTCCTTTGGATAACCAGTAATTTCTAATTCAGCTGCAATCAGTCTGGTTTTGAGAGCCACTTTTCTGGTGCCTCTGTGTGACAAGGCACTAAAAAATACAATACAAAAAAAACATGCTAAACACAGTCAAAATATGTCTGACCTTTTGTACAGAGCTTCTATTGGAACTATTACCATTACCCATTTGTATGATGGGGAATTGTCGCACAACTCAGATTGAGAGCAGACCTGAAGAGGTCTTTGGGGTGTTGGGTGATGAAAAGCTCCCCATGACCCAGCTTCAGTGTGTGTTGAGCAAAGAACCTGCTGTGTACTGGCCTGCACCCTAGAGTGGAAGCAGCAGGTGAAGAGAGGGGATTCTTCCCCTCTACTGCTCTCTGGGGAGACCCTGCTGCAGTCTTGTGTCTGGCTCTGGGGGAACAACACAAGAGGGACATGGAGCTGTTAGAGTGAGTCCAGAGGAGGCCATAGAGATGCTGCAAGTACTGGAGCAGCTCTGCTCTGGAGACAAGATGAGAGCTTGGCTTATTCAGCCTGGAGAAGAGAAGTCTCCAGGGAGACCTCAGAGCAGCTTCCAGTGCCTAAAGGGGCTACAAGAAAGCTAGAGAGGGGCTTTTGACAAGGGCCTGTAGGGACAGGACAAGGGGGAATGGCTTTAACCTGACAGAAGGGAGATTGAGATAAGATCTTAAGCAGTTCTTCCCTTCGAGGGTTTCTACCCTTTGAGGGTACCCTTTGAAGGTGATGAGGCACTGGTGCAGGTTGCCCAGAGAAGCTGTGGCTGCCCCATCCCTGGTAGTGTTCAAGGCCAGATTGGATGGGGATTGGAGCAACCTGGTCTGGTGGAAGGTGTCCCTGCCTGCAGCAGGTTTTTGGAGCTGTATGAGCTTTAAGGTCCCTTCCAACCCAAAACATTCTGTGTGCGTGTGATTCCCTGTTTGAAGACCTTGTACGGGAGAACAAAGTGGTCAGTCTGCATGTCAGGTCAGAAAACACTTGTTCCTGAAGTTCCTTCAAGTTTTCCTTCCTTGATTCACTCCCTCATATACACATAGAAGTGTGCACAGTTTCTCTGGCTGTCTCCATGGTAACAGCAGCACCAGGTTCTGCTGCAGCTGCATTATTTTGCTCAGGGCAAACAGCTCTGTCAGTGCTCTGATGTTACAGCAGCACCCGCTGGAGAGTCTGTCTGTATTCAAAGGGCCATTTGCTACTAGACACAGTGTTATCCCACATGTGCTGCTCTTTATTTTGGCTGTGGGTGGTTTATACTGACAGATGCTGAAGGCTTTCTAACATTTGTACATTCAGCAGAGGGATTAAGTGCAGGTAGGTTTGTTGGTGCAGGGAGTTACCAGCTCATGACAAAACCTGCATGATATGATGAGTTCCTAAACCAGGAATGCCCTGTTTTCCAAACTTGAAAAAGAGAAAAATTCCTACTGAAGATAGTAGATTTTTCAGTGTTTCCAATCAGAAGTCATGCTACTTACTGCACAAGCACAAATCCCCAAAGATACCAAAGACCTCTGGGGCATCACGAAAGTCAAGCATATAGAGGATAAGCCAGAATCTTACCCACTTTTAGGCTTCAGGCAGAAGAGGAAGGATCTAAACATGTATGGTATGGTGGAGGTAAAAGTCCTCTGTTCCACCAACTCTTATGGAAGCTGTTCAAACTCCTCTTGATTGATAAGTGCCGTATTTATAAAGAGATCATCGTTAAGTCCTTCATAGGAGAGATGCAAAAAAAGAAATCCACTGTGTTCTGTAGCTTTTAATAACACTGAGCACAAATGTGTACTCATGCAGGTCAGTAATTTTTGTGCTGGATATTCTTCTTATACAGTGAATTTTTGCTTAGTGATGGTGTGCTGGTTTTGGCTGGATTATAGTTAAATTTCTTTCTAGCAACTGGTATGTGTCTATGTTTTGGATTTGTGCTGGAAACAGTGTTGATAATGCAGAGATGGTTTTGCTACTGCTCAGCCGTGCTTACACATGGTCAAGGCCTTTTCTGCTCCTCACTCAACCCCACCAGTGAATAGGCTGAAGCTGCACAAGGATTTAGGAGGGGACACAGTCAGGACAGCTGACCCCAGCTCTCCCAAGGGGTGTTCTCTACCATAAGATGTCACATTCAGCATATAAAGCTGGGGAAGTAGAAGGAAGGGGGGACATTCAGTGTAGTGCTGTTTTGCCTTCCCAAGTCACTTACATGTGACGGGGCTCTGCTTTCCTGGGGATGGATGAAAACCAGTCTGCCAATGGGAAGAGGTGAGTGAATTCCTTGATTTGCTCTGCTTGCATGTGTAGCTTTCACTTTAGTTAAACTGTCTTTACCTCAACCCATGAACTCTCTCAGTTTTACTCTTCTGATCCTCTTCTCCATGCCACTGAGAGGGAGTGAGCAAGTGCTGTGTGGGGCTTAGTTGAAGGCTGGGGTTAAACCACAACCGGTGATGTATTGCATATTATGTTACGTTAGCTAAACAAAGTTATATTATTACCACTATATCAATGTTGTTGTATTACCTTTGTTTGTTTGATTTTAATGTTATATATCCTAAAGATGAGGAAAATCAAAACTTGCATGATGGAAAGCTGAACATGAAACAGGAAAAGTTTGAATATGTTTCCGATAGGGTGGTTTGGGCTTGTAACTTTGCAAAGCAGAATAAGAGCACTAATCTCAAAAACTGTACCTTAGAGCCTGAGTGGTGCTAGCTGTAATTCCAAATTCTGTGTTTCTGACATAATAATAGTAATAATAAAAACAGATTTCATTCATACTTTTCTATAACATTATGTCCTATGGCTGTGTATCCACTGCCATCACTGAAATAAACTTGCCTCTGCAATAGATGTTGGCAAGCAAACAGACTGGGGAAAATCAGCATGCAGCACAGCAAGAGAAAAGGAGACAAATTTTGATCAAGGACTAAGGGACAAATCCTGCTGACAGTGAAATTGCCATAGGCTTTTAAATGTCCATAGAGTACAGAAAGACCAATGCATGGTAAATGTCATGGCCTTACATTTATTTGCTCTTCATATACTGTTAAATGCTTCCCATAAAACACAGTCCTTCCAATAGACCTTTCTTCATTCACTACTCTGGTGCACAGATTTTTATTCTTGTCTCCATATTAATTGTCCACATCAGGCTTCTGTCTATTTCCTCCACATATACTTTTAATTTTTTTTTTAACTGTTTTCTTATAAAAGATGCTCATGTCCAGTCAGTCAACAAAGGCCACTAACTATCCTGTTCCTCTGTTCCTCTTTCTCCTCCCAGGCTGTTTCTGCTGTAATACCTATTACTGAAACAAGTGAAGAAACACTTACCTGGTGCTTAAAGAGCTAGGTCAATATTTCATATTTACATATGTTGAAAATGAATTTTGCCTCAAAATCTTCAAATCTTAGCTGTTTATTTTTTTTTTTTTTTTTAATGTTTTATCTACTTAGTCACAATTTCACTCTTCAGTTGCATGCTGTCATTAGAACCAAGTGATCTTCCAGGGTCAAGTGATGTCATAGAATCATAGAATACTTAGGGTTGAAAACACCTCAAGATCATCTATTTCCAACCCCCGTGCCATGGGCAGGGACACCTCACACTAAACCATGCCACCCAAGGCTCAGTCCAACCCGGCCTTGAATGTCACCAGTGATGGAGCATTCACAACTTCCCTGGGCAGCCCATTCTAGTGCCTCACCACCCTTAGGGTAAAGAATTTCTTCTTCATATCCAATCTAAACTTCCCCTGTTTAAGTTTGAACCCATTACCCCTTGTCCTCTCACTACAGTCCCTGATGAAGAGTCTGTCCCCAGCATCCCTATAGCCCCCCTTTTAATAGGATTATAATTCTATTGATCCCAAATCCAAAGGAAGGCATTAGGGTGAAAATACATTTAAAGAATCACTGTTAAGTCCTGTGTCCAGGAATGCAGTGAGCCTGGATTGTGGCATGAAAAATAGAAGTAAAACCAAATAGGAAAAATAAAAAAAGAAATAAAGATAAAAGCAAGAACCCCTCAAGGCATTGCATTTGACTTTTTGATAATGTCAGTCTCAGAGGAGAGCAGGGATGGAAATGAGAAAGGGTGCGCTTGTGATGCAGTCATTCTTGCTGTCACTGCCCTTATGGATTTTCAGCAGGCCAGAAAAGGCCAATCCACTAGAATATGAATGAGAAACAGTTATGGCATCAGACTTCCCTGTTTGGGTGCTAATAGTTTTTTCCAGCTCAGTAATCTCTCACTGTAAAGGAAAAACAAAACAAGACCACAAAAAAAAAATTTCCTTCTTCCCCGTACCCTGTCTCTGCCTTAAGTCGCTTTGATGATTGCTCTGAAGGGCTGCAGAGAATTGGAAGATTTAATAGCTGACTGGGATTTGGTGAAGTAAACCCCTCTTGGAGTTAGTTTTATTCCCATCAACCAGACATCTGGGTTAAATATGCCATATTGTTATTCAATTATGTGTGGAAAGATCTGACAGATAGGCATTTGGAAAAAAAAGGGCTAAAGGGACAAAAGTTAAACAACAGATGTTTTCTCCAGTAATTATGGATCTGAAATTCCTTAGAAGAAAGGTGAGGTGCACTGGGTTGATGTATTCCAGTTGATGCCACCAGTGCATAGAAATCATATCTACTCTCAGTTTCCTAACAATTATAATAAAGACACTTTTCACTGGTTTCAGCTGTGATCATGAGACGTTTCCATCCCCATCTTTAAGATTCTGGTGCATTCTGCCTTTCTCAGGAACTTCATGGATTTCAGCAACAGTAAAGCATAACAACAGGAAATTTCAGTTGATAGAGGAGAGCTTTGTGGCAGCAGAGCATGGTGCAGGGTGCCTCAATCTGACTCACCCTGGAACTGGCAGAGTAGCCACCAGCTGAAATATTCTTGCTTGTGAATATCATGCTATTTTAGTTACTTTAGAGAACATTCTTCCTGTTTAAATGTAAATTGTACCATATAAATTTGCCTGTTCAGTTGAAGGTAGTTCAGGGATCGATATGCATGGGCTCCATTCTCCATGGTCTGGTGTGGTATGGAGGTATACAG
>JAOEHX010052187.1:39579-52496 GCA_025448015.1 Bolborhynchus lineola | reverse complement strand
ATAAAATCATAAAATAGTTAGGGTTGGAAAGGACCTTAAGATCCTCTAGTTCCAACCAAGTTCCAGGTTAGCTTATTACAATCTATGCTGCCTTTCCCCTTCTTTCCCATGTGTCTCTTCCTTCCCAGTGCTAGACAGAACCCAAGAACACATGAAGGAACGTAGGGAACCTATCTATACAAGGTCATAACTTATTTCAAGGCTATGGTAGCTCTTAAAACATTCTCTAGCGGTGTCCCTCAGGTGTGGATGGTGTTGCTCCTGTAGGAAGAAGGGCTCATGAAGGAATTCAGGGCTGCAGCCTACTGTTAGATGACAGCAGCTCAATTGTCCTTGGTCACCCAGAGACAGCTCATATTCTCCATTACAGGGGATAAGTACAAGGCTGTACAGCCTTCAAGTATTCGAAGACACCAAGGGCTTGCTAAAAGCCCTTAAGTGTTGGAAGAGACTCATTTTCTTCAGGGCACTGGACTAAATGTAGATATGTGTTGTCTTCTGCATATGAGAAATTGAGCTGCTGAGACGCTGGAGGAGCTGCGCATAAAGAAATGAGCCAAAAGGAGACTTCATCATACATCACCTACAAGCTGCACGAGACCACCATGATTTTGAACACTCAAAAAGGCACGGAACATTGTCTTTTCAGTGTTATCTGTGCTCCCTGTCTGGCAGAAACTTGCGGAATCATTTTTTCTGGGTGCTTTGGTTTTGGGTTTCCATGTCCTCATTTGCAGACATATTAAGTACTCACATGATTTTGAAATCTCCATCCTTGGAGATACTTCAGATTTGACTAGATATGACCCTGAAAGACCTGATCTGATTTCAAAGTTGAGTAAAACTTCAAAATTGAGCAAGGGGGTGGATCAGATGGTGCTTTCTAACCAGAATTATTCTCAGACTTCAGCTGCCACCGCAGTCAGTGGGAGCTCTGCCTTGAACAGACGTGCTCCAAAAAATCAGAGATTTTCTGCTCAGCACCCAAAATTATCTGGAACTTTGGAAAATATTACGTTTTAATACTGCATTATGAAATGGCGCAAATAATGCCAACACAGGTAGGGGTTAAAGTTTGTTTATGAATTGCCTAGGAATCATTTTGCAAGCATTAGAAAATACTCTGAGGAAATCAGCAATTTACTGCTCAGACCAGGGCTTGGCTAATGTAAAGGGACAGAACTCTTCATGGAGTCTTGATGCCTAAATGCAAGGCTGAAAACTCATTCATTAAGCACTTTGTGCTGTGTTGCTCCTTTGAAGCATGGCTTCTGTGCAGAAGGTAATATGTCTCTGTGTAATTAAAACCTGTAGTCAGATTTAATTCTTTATTTTGCACTTATTAGTACTTCTCTTTTGAAAATCAATATTTGGCAGGGCATTCCAATCAACTAGATATCATTTTATATTGATATTGAAATAGACATTTTTTGACATTGTCGTGTTCGTTCAAAGTTAAGCTGTAAGGTTATGTACATAGAGGTCTGGAAGATCACAGTTACAGCAGATGCTTCAAGTCTGAGTCAGTCAGTGACTAGTGTTGACAGGATACTAAGAAATTAGAATAAAATGTTATGGAGTATACGCACACACGTGTATCTGTGTGAAATCTACTTTGCTTATCAATTAATCAGATTAAGAAGTAGATTGAAGTAACTGAGATTTCATTTAACACATTTCTCGTGGGTAACTACTAACTGTGATAGCAGAAGCAAGCCTTCAAGAGTAAAAATAGAAAGCACTCCTGTCACAAGTTTTGCTCAAAAATCAAGAAAGCTGTGAGAACAAGGGAATGGGAGCCTAATGAAAACATCTCTCTTTGCCTCTTTCTCTGCAATACCATGCTGAGAAGCAGCACTTACTTTCTCTGACATGCAGAAATCTTTGTGCCTGACAGATAGAACAGGAGATAACAAGGATACAAAGCATCTGGCTTTCCAATACGTACGTGGGATGATGATTTAAATTACAAAGTTTGAAGAATTTGGCACCTAGCAAACTTGAACCTTGCCCAGGGTTGATTTTTCCCCCTTCAATAATAAGTTCAGAAAACATGAAAAAAGAAGATTTTCCCCTGTAACACAGCATATAAACAACATCTGCACTTTCGAATTAGTTCAAAACACCTCTGGAATGAAAGGTTTTTCTCTTTGAACAGAGGAGAAACCCTTCCAGCATGCTCCAGTGGAGGGAAAGTCTCTCTGAGATTGAGCTGTCTGGTTCCATTGTAAGTTTGCTGGCAGGGACCCCGCGGCAGGATTGACATTGCATTAATTACCAGGCCCACGGGCCCTCCGACCCTGCTCCACCACAAGACATACTGGCAATGGATCTGAGGAACGCTGGCATTATCTCAGTCTTGAAGACCTGAAGGCAAGTTGTCACCTGAACTGCAGGTAAAGTGAAACATTTCACTGAGCTAATAAAATACACATTTCTCTGGCATTCAGACTGTCTGGGATATAACTGTTTAATGTATTACAAACCTCATGGCTAATATCTGACTTGCACAAGCATGATTACACAAAAGACAGGCTTTCTGAAGTACTTTGGTTTGATAATATAATACAAATTAAATGTTAATAATAGATACATATTATCAGATATGGATTTTGCTCCTTATTAGTTGACAGTGGGCCTTATCCTCATTTATGCATTCCAGTAGGAGAAAGTAGCATCAATGTCAAGTGTTCTGGCAGGCAGTACAAAACAGTGCTAGGCCCACAGACAGTTGTGCTCCACATTCATTTTCCTGGCTTCCAGGGTGAAGAGAGAACAGCACATCAGAGTTATATCAGCTGGCATTATTTTAGTAACTAGTCCTTTCAGATGCCTTATTTCAGCTGGCTTAATTTGAATTGCAGTGCACCAGCTTGCAGAAATTTTTAGGACAAGCATGATCAACCCGATGCAAATTCTTTAAGACAGTCTCAGTTTGTGCAGTGAAAAGTTAAGCACTCACTCATTTCGCTGTGATCACTATCTAATTGACTCATTCCTGTCTTGCTTGATTGCATTGCCATTCTAGTTCAAAATCAGATGTAACAGCTATGAAGATGGCAGCCATCAAACGACTTTTTAACCAGCATCAGTTCCTTTGGTTATCAACCTTGACTCTAAAACAGTGACAGGGTAAAGCCATACGGCTGTATAGTGATCTTTATGAACAGAAAGAGCTCCTGATTTTGACATTATCTCACTAGAAGCACTAGAATAAGAGGTCAGATAGCTGAAGTTTAAAGAAATATCGTTTACGAACAATAAGCAAATGTAAAAGAAAAAGTATTAGCTCAATCCTCACATAATTCTATAATCCGTGTGGTGTTTAAACAAATATTTGTCCTTGTCAATTATTCCCATGGAGTAATTGTGCAAGCATTAGAGATTTAAGCAATGTTTATATAAACAACATGAAATGCAAGATAAAGAACTTGATAATTACATATCACTTTTAAAGATACAAGTGAATTGTTTAAGTCTTTCAAATCAAAGTCATCATGGATTGCAGCTTTATATGTAGTCAAAATAAAGATTTGTGGAATATGAATTTTTTTATGTCTGGTAGATCTATTTTAAAATATTTTTTTAAAAATAAAGCATCCCATGATTAGCCCTTTCAATTACTGCATCACAGTGGTTTTTACAGACTCTAATTATATCTCAGATTAAAATTCAAAACACCTGCTCTTGTGGATTGCACTAATTTCAGCCTTGAGTATTTTGATACAAAGAGCTATAATCAGTGAGAACCAAATGATTTCCTATTCTCTGTACCACACCTTCTCAGCTGAGCACAGCTAAAGAAAGATCTCCATTTCCTTCTTTTCTGGCTTTTTTTGGGGGGGTTAGGGTTTTTTTTTTTTTTTTTTGTTATGATCATTTGATCTTTTATCTAAAGATGTCTTTTTAATGCTGAGAGATGTAGTATTTTTACTTAAATCAGTTTAAGGCAGATATTACCTTTTAATATAGCAGTAATTCTGATTTTAAATAGCAGATGAACAGTGCAGCTTTCTTCTGTTAGTTCCCCTTTTCATTTCAGTGTAGCTAATATAAATACTTTGTTCCTGGCTTTTAAGAAAACTGCTCTTTAAACCCCCTGTAATTTGAGTTCAGGGATTTAAATGGGAACACATACTTGAAAGACAGTTTTTGATGTGCGTGGTTCCCTGTTATTATTCATGCACTTCTCTAGGCTTTAGGGGTATGATCTAAAGTCCATTGAGTCAATGGGAAGACACGCAGATTTCACTGGACATTGGGTCAGTACAATAAATATTTTATGAAGAAAAAGGAAATAATTGAATTGTCCATGTAGGTTCTATTGCAATAAAATAAGGGTATCTTTAACAGTATTTACTTTTTGATGAGAGTAATACGGAATCTGACTTTTTGCACAGATAGATACACTGTTTTTAAGCCAATAGGATAACACTATTGACACAATAGGTCAACAAAGAGCCATTGTAGGGCACTGAATCAGGCACACCACAGTCCTCCAAAGCCCTTCAGAGCCATTTGGCTACTCTGAATTTTATTCAATGATCTACCTTCAAATAACTCTGAGAAACTGTGGGGTGGCCTGGCAGCTCTGCACCAGAGCTGCTTGTTTTGCTTCTCCCCCATGCTGTGCTGTTAACTTGCCACTTCACTCTGTTGCAATGGGCAGGTTTCTGAAGGCCCATGAAAAGCCACCTGGCTCTTGCTCCAGAGTATATTAATGCAATGAAAACAGATTTAATGGCATGTCACATCAGAACTAGAACAATTTTTTCAGAAATTCAGCATTTTTATACCCTGTGTTTCTCACTGCAATTAATTAGCTGTGAATGTATTTACTGATGTTTTTCTTCCTTTTTCCATGTCATGGATTACAGAGGTAAAGCCTTTCTGGAAAAATTCAGCCCCTCCACATGATAAAATGGCATATGCCCCAGCGTGCACCAAACTTTACTAGTTTTCCCTAAAAGCTCTAAGAAATTTGTACCTGAGCTTTCCATCACCTGTAACAGCATTCTGATTTAGGATAAATGACAGCACATTCCATATGAATCTCCAACATCTCAAAGGCATGATGAGTAGTTCTGACTAACCCTACACACTGGGCTTTGCTGCATCCGGTGTTTCCCAGTAGTTTCCTAGCCTGCTTTCAACTCTGCTCAGATGTATACTGCCAGGTATGTGACTGCTGTGGAGAAGGAGACAACCCCTGGATGGGCAAGAATTGTGCAGAAGCCATGCAGATGCAACGAGACAGCTCTGCAGCATTGCTGGTCCTGTACTCTCCTGACTCTGGGAGCCCCACTAAGGTTGTACAGCACTGCATCCCACTTAATAACCTGGTCTTATGAAGGGTAACTTTGGGTCAAGGATCAGTTTTGGGTTTTGTTGTCCAGAGTTTCCAATCTTGCAGGGTGACTGAAGCTGTCTTTGTACCTCCCTGCCAGCCTTCAGACTGCTGTGGAGTAGAGCCCTGCAGTCACCAGCACCAAGAAAGCCTCGTGCCCGTAAGGAGAAAAACAATTAAGACCAGTGGCACTAAAAACAGAACAAGTGATGCAAGTCTTGTGCATAATAGCAAGGGCTTTTGTTCATAAATCTCACCTTTCTGTGTGGTAGACACATGAAACTCTGCGTGTGCCTGAGGAACTGAAGGGCTGAGTCAACCCTGCTGAGATTTAAGCCAGTGGTTCCAGAGAGTCTAGGTGTTTCAAACGTGGTGCTTACACCACTAAACTACCTCTTCAGCTTTATTTAGCTACAGCTATCCAAATAAACCACATGTTGCAAATCTATTTATTAGGGGGTTGTGGTGGGTGGATCCTGGCTGGGTGCCCATCAAAGCCACTCTATCACTGCCCTCCTCAGCTGGATATGGGAGAGGAAATAGAACAAAAGGCTTGTAGGTTGAGAGACAGAGAAGGAGAGATTGCTCAGCAATACAAAAACAAATCTTAAACCACTTTCCCCCAACCCTTTGTTCCCAAGCTCAACTTCACTCCTAAATTCTCTAGTTCCTCCTCCTGGAGAAGCACATGGGGATGGGGATTTGGTGCCCTGGTCAGCTCACCACATGTTGTCTCTACTGCTCCTTCCTCCTTAGGGGAGGACTTCTCACACTCTTCCCCTGCTCCAGCATGGTGTTCCTCCCACATCAGACAGTCCTCCATGAACTTCTCCAATGTGAGTCCTTCCCACTGGCTGCAGTTCTTCTTAAACTGCTCCAGAGTGGGTCTCTTCCACAGGTGCAGTCCTCCAGGAACAGACTGCTCCAGTGTGGGTCCCCCGTGGGATAACAGCCTCCTTTGGGCATCCCTCTGCTCTGGTATGGGGTCTTCCATGTGCTGCAGGTGGAGATCTGCTCCACCACGGACCTCCACGGGCTGCAGGGGCACAGCTGCCTCACCATGGGCTACACAATGGGCCACAGGGGAATCTCTGCTCAGGTGCCTGGAGCACCTCCTCTTCTACTTCTGCGCTGCCTGGGTGTCTGCAGGGCTGGCTCTCTCACAGATTCTCACTCCTTTCTCCTGCTGCAGGTTGTTTCAAGAGGTTTTTCTCCCTTTTCTTAACTATGTAATCTCAGAGGTGCTACCATGTCACTGATGCGCTTGGCCTTGGCCAGGGATCGGTCTATCTTGTAGCTGGCTGCATTGGCTTTGTGAACATACAGGAAGCTTTTGGCATTTTCTCATAGAAGCCACCCCTGTAGCCTCTGCACTACCAAAATCTTGCCACGCAAACACAGAACAGGGTTTATGCTTCATTTGACATTAAAGTATTTTTTAAAGCAAGACAAAACATTGTGATAATCATACTGCTTTTAATTTTCAGCTACACGGCATGTGCATTATCCACTTTTGCTTAAAAAAACCCAACATTTTTTCCATAGTAGAAATTAAAATGCAACTGATGTTTTAAATTTGAAATTTACTGCTGCTGTGAAAGTCTGCCTACCACCTAGGATGTGGAAACATTAGTAAGTTAAAAAGGTAACAACATGGATATTATTCAAAAGAAAAAATAAATCAAAGCTGTGTGCAAGCAGTGTCTTCTGTCTGCCAGGAGTCCTTGGAGAGCTATACGGTGGCATTTTCCAGAATTAAATTGCATTATTATAAGAGCTTTAAATTAAGCTCCTAACTATGACCTTTAAACACGGTGATTGCCATTATGCCTGCTGAGGAGGTTGTGGAGGGTTTGGAAACCCTGTGCAAGACTGATGGGTTTTAATACGTAATCAAGTATAGGTTCATTTAGCACAGCTGTTGAACAGAGGGTCTAACACCAGGTTATCACAGGGAGTGCCCTCTCTTCTCTTCCAGACAAATCAGTGTTAGCAGTGGGAGGCAGGGCTTCTTAGTGCTAGGGAAAACAACACCCTATCTTTCTGATGGGGCTGGAAAAGGATGTAGAGTTTAAGAGCTGTGCATCTCCTTCAGAGAGTGACCAGGAATAAAATGTTTCCCCAGCACTCATACACTTAGACCAGGCAAAGCCTCATGCAGGGTGTACTTAGAGCAAAAATAAATGCCGAAAAGATTTACTGAAATCCTTAAATAAGTGCACAGAGGTAAAAAAATCTTCTCCATAACATTCTGTTAAAAATACTATCAACAAATCCTGTTCTCAAATGTACCTACTGACATGCATATAGAGATCTTGTATCTTATACACTGTCATATACCTGTGTGTTGTATAATTATCTTCAAGCATGAATAAATGAAACACTGGAGAAACAAAACAAGGCCCCATGCATTGTGTGGTTCTGAAGTGCCAAATCTGTTAATGTACTAGTACAACCTATACTGAAGCCTGCAAATTCTCACAGAAACCAAGGTTCTGTGTCAGTGCAGGAAACAGAGATCTGAGAGGGGCTGACTTGTCTTGTAAAGGTCCTGCCTTTCATAAAATCATAGAACAGTTAGGGTTGGAAAGGATCTTAAAATCATCTAGTTCCAACCCCCCTGCCATGGGCAGGGACACCTCCCACTAAACCATGCCGCCCAAGGTTCTGCCCAACCTGGCCTTGAACACCACCAGTGATGGAGCATTCACAACTTCCCTGGGCAACCCATTCCAGTGCCTCACCACCCTCACAGTGAATTTCTTCCTCATATCCAATCAAAACTTCCTCTGTTTAAGTTTGAACCCATTACCCCTTGCCCTCTCACTGCAACCCCTAACAAAGAGTCCCTTCCCAGCATCCCTATAGGGACAGAGGAAAGCCAGCATCCTAACTCAGCTGACTCTCCAAAGCAAAGTTAAAGTCAAAACCCAAATAATTGGTTCTGTACTATGCACACTGAAAACAAGCATCGTGGACTGTAGGACCTCCTTCTGGCATGCAGAGGGCTGATGTTTCTCTGCAGAATGTGACTGTCCAGGGATGCTGCCACTAATTCTCCTGTGCTGGAGTCACAGTTGTAGGCTCAGCCCCAGGGGCTTGTGCCAGGAGACTTCCCACCACCCAGCTCTGCCTGTGCCCCTGACAAGCCTCAGGCTTGGAAAGACCCAGTCCCTGCTGCTAGGTCCACTCATCAAGCACAAGTGTAGCCTGAGCCCACAGGTTATTAAATATATCAAAAACCCTTCTGATACCTCCCACAATATTTGTTGTGTCAAGGGCTATAATTTAAGCAGTCAAGATGCAGCATGGCAGATGATTTTGGTGGATGTGTGAACAGGTTTTCAAGTGGCTTAACTAACATAAATATACTGCTCTGATAATACTGGGTTGTACTGTGTCAGTAATATTTATTCTACACATTTTATTAGTTCAATTTCTAAACAGTCAGTCAAGTAAAGGTAGGCAAAGCCTGAAGCATCGCTTTCAAATTTTAACACTATATTAGGCCAAAAATTCCGAGACGTTCACTGAGGTTTTGGACTAAAAAAAGTAAGAGCTTCAGATTCACATGCCCTACCATCCCACATAAGTTCTCCTTCCTACTTATCCAAGCAGCTTTGAAGGCTGAAAACCAGCCAATAAAACAAAAATGGAATTTAGACACTGTGAATCTGAACTTCTGTGAGGATTACAGAAGTGGGAACTAAAAGTGCTGATAGATTAAGTTATATTTGTCAAGGGAGTTAAACAGTTTAACCACAACAATCATTCATACTATAGGATTAACATATTTTGGGGGATTTTTTTATTTATAACTAGCAGTGTTAGATATACAATTGGTTGCATGTATTTTGTCTTCCAGTTTTTCACAATTGTGATGAAAAGTGAGGGGTTTTTTTATGAAATAACTCTAGTATTGATTACAACATGTAAAACAACCTTGTCTCAGTCTTGACTGCTCTCATTCTTTTCCCCTTGTCTAAGGCATGATCTGGCTGAGTTCTTGGGGCACTCTATCTCTGATAACATGGGATAACTTTAGGAAACTTAGGCATACCTCTTGCTGCCTATTCCACTGACCTTTTTTTGGCCCGGAAAGCATGAATTTGCTCCTTTAATGGTATACTGCTGGAAGAGGTTACCATGGATTCTTCAGTTCTCATTTCCCCATCACCAGTGTTTTGTCACAGTATTTTTCTCTAGGCTTGTCCTTTTTTATATGATTTCAATAATGGTGCAAATTGAGATATTAAATGCCAAAGTCTGTTTAGCTGCACATCTAAGAAGACCACTGCAATCTTTAAGACCACTACAGTTTTCTCCCTCTTCATTTCTGCATTTCACAGCAGCTTCCTTTATGTGTAGCCGAGTGTTACTTGTCTCTCGGGCTTTGTAAGTTAAGGTAGAATACCTACCCCCTTCAATCACTGGACTCTGTTCTTAACCAAAGTTTGGTTCAGTGAACCAAAGTTTTTCTAGCACTAGATTTAACACTATTACAGAACTGCTTCTGTCCTTTGCACAGGATGAAAGATGTTTTCTTTTGATATTGCATCCACTATGCAGCTTTCTTCCTTGATCTGATGAGGTTTGTTTTCCCTTTACACTGGGGGAAGGAAAAAAGTGTGTAGAAAATGCATCACTCTTCCAAAACCAAAAACCTATTCCCTTGTCCAGCTTAGGTCATAGGGAAAAAATGTTTGGTGGTTTTAGTCACCTTTCCAGAGCAAGCAAGCATGCACTTGTATAGCAGAAGTAGTACTTGATATGCATTACTATTACTCACAGTACAAAGCAGCTTTGCAGACACTCATGTCCAAGTCAGCTATCCAAGTGTTTCTTCTTGTAGACATCTGATTAAAATGAATGATTTATGACACTCTGCTCTGGAAATTTACACTGTAGCTTCATTGTCTGCTTTCCTCACACTCTTTTGCTGGTGCCTATTTCCGCACTTGATCAAATAGAGTACTTGCAATAAGCTGATGTGCAGTCTTTTCTTAGGATCCTGTCCATCCTTATTTGGGTATCAATTATCTAATATCAAGCAATCAACAGAAAGCTGTCTGGAGAGAAAAGATACCCTTCATATGAGACTTTCAGCTGGAAGTCATAAAGTTGATAGACCCTAAGTGTCTATAAAACTTTCAATGTTCCACAGAGAGTTATCTGAAATACAGTTTATGACTCTGTTGGGGTAACCCCTAGGCTGGGGATCCAGCTGCTGCCTTCGCTCTAGAGAAGTCAGCAACCAGCTTTGTGGAATAATATGTATGTGAAGCCACAGATGAGCATCTTCTGCTGTACTTTGGTGTAGCCATCAGCCTCTGAGACATGTCCATGTAAATGGCTGGAGTGAGATTGAAGGACTCTGGAGCACTTCGTAGGTTCTTGGGACCTGATTTAGCACCTGCCAAGACGATGTTTCCCAGACCTCCATTTCTTCCTTGTGAATAGGTGAGTGTCTACACGTGTCTACAAGTGTCCAGCAGTGTGTCTATCTCATTGGAGAACTTAAGAGAGCATGTGAAGTCCCAGAACTAAATGCATCCTGCAGCATCTGTTGTTGGCAATCATATGTAAGAGTTGTTACCTCTTTAGGACCTGCATGAGAGGCCTATGGACCACTTATCAATATCATATATATCATTAGTATGCCTAGATCTACTTTGTCGCATCTCACTTGAATTTGGAAGCATTAGAAGTTAATAACCTATAAGGTTGTCTTAAGAAATAATTTTGGGAAATAATTGTTTCAAATATAATGCTGAGTTTTGAGATATTTTGTCACTTTCCTATGTGTTATATCCTGCTGCTGCTGGAAGGATATATATATATCTCCTTATATATATACTATAACAGATGGGACAATGTTATGGGTAGACTTTTGGTCTAATCTGGTGAACCAGTCTTAAATCCCTGTGACTCTCCACTCCTTTATTCTGATGTCATGCTGAGGTACCACCACTGTACCACTATTAATTCAGTGCATTTACAGTGTCATAAAGCTGACCTAGTGAAGTGTAGAATTCAGCCTAACAATGGCAGAACAGTAACAGTCTGATCTGTATTTGAAAAGTGACTCAGTGTGTTTTTACATGGCAAATTTACAGGCCATACCTGTACGCTACCCCTCTTTTAGGGCAATACAACCTCTTCTTTGTAACTACTAGAGCTCTTTAAGAATTGCCCTACAAAACAGCACTCATTTCTTGGTCAGTGAGTTGCAGATTATTTATTACTTACTTAAGAATAATTACCTCTGAAGACAGTTAAATGTTTCAAGACTAAAAATCACAGTAAATGTAGGTTGAAAGCCATTACGTACAGATACAAGAGACTTTTTCAGTAAACTTCTCATACAGTCACCCAAAATAAATAGTATGGGTCTGATCCAGGTACTTTGATCTGTGCAAATAACCTGATTGGGCTGTTGCACTCTCAGCGTTTCTGTAAGGCATAGTTTTGTGCAGATCTGTGTTAAGGTGATATTTTGATCCAAAGACATAGGCATGAAATTATCTCCCCTGTCCTGACTCATGTGAAAGTACTACCTGGAAAAAAGCATTAGCACTGATTTTGAATAACACAGCCTTGGAGGGGTGCCAGGCCTTGAGCTCCTCCTTGTCAGTGGCAGGGCCCCATTGCAGTGAGGGCTTCCAAAGGCTGCCCTTCCTCCAGAAACACCAGGATGGATCAGCGCATTAGCTCCAGCCAGAAGCGGACTCAATGTAGCTGCTGTTTCTTCTTTCCCAGGAGCATTTTCAGAGGAATGCCTCAGAAGCAAAGGCTGTGGTTCTCAAGAACAGCCAACCTCGCACCAGGAAGGACTAGAGCATACCCATTTGCTAAATGCACTTATGGACAATATTCTTTAGCCACTTTTTTTGGATAAATCCCACTCATCTTCTGAGAGAATATTCACAGACAGCATCTCCTGAGCATCCTGCGAGTGACTGATGCAGATACACATGGATATTGTTTCTTCTTGTCTGAGTTGGTTTTAAATTTTCTACATGTCCTTGAGGCAAGACTTTGATGCTGATTTTTCTAGGGAAAAAACCCATGAATACGTAAACAAAGAAGTTATACATACATGAAGTAGTACCGCATAAATCAAAGTCAGCCTCGTTTTGTTTTTTTTTTTTTAAAGCCAAATACTTTAAGAAGCAAGATTCTGTTTCAGTGGCTGTCTTGCTTAGTTCTTGTCTACTTCTGTTTAAGGGGCTTTTATTTCTGCATCATGACCTTCTCAGGAATCTAGTTACATTGTGAAATTTTATAACTGTAAAGACAGAAAGCTAAGAGCTGTGAAGCAGTTTCACAGCATCAACAATTCATCTTTTCTCCATGTGCACATTAAAACGAGAGAGGTCAGTTCTCTATCTGATGTGAGACTCCAGTCTCAGAGAGGTTTACTGTGTCACCTGCTAGCATGACAAATCCAGTTCTCCAGCTTTCCCTGAGATGCCTTTACATAGAGGACTCTGGGTGGGAAGCCACTTGTAGACAATTTTTTAATGGCTATGCATATACTTTGCCTTCCTTGTTGATCCCTGCACACTAG
>JAOEHX010052187.1:0-32760 GCA_025448015.1 Bolborhynchus lineola | reverse complement strand
GGGAAAGTTTAGATTGGATATGAGGAAGAAATTCTTTACTGTAAGGGTGGTGAGGCACTGGAATGGGTTGTCCAGGGCAGTTGTGAATGCTCCATCGCTGGCGGTGTTCAAGGTCGGGTTGGACATAGGCTTTGGTGACATGGTTTAGTGGGAGGTGTCTCTGCTCATGGTAGAGGTGTTGGAACTGATGATCTTAAGGTCCTTTCCATCCCTACCTGTTCTATGATTCTATGATTTGTAGAAAAATACAGAACCAAGTGGAAATGAAACAGCACAGGTTCACCTGAGGATTTGGAAGAGGGTGTCTGTACTGATGGCAGCTCTGTTAATCGTGTGTTAGGAACCTCATTAAGCTTTCATCTAATCCTGATTGTCCAGATCTTGTCTCTTGCTTTCCACATTCTGTGCACTATAATCTGAACTTCCTGTGTCAAGTAACACATTCTTTACAAAATGAAATAACACTGTAATTGTTCTGCTCTTAGTTAGTGGTTTTCATTTTAACACTGTGACTACCATAATAAACAAGCATAAAATATTTGCACTCCCATTTCACATATAGGATGCCTTTGCCTGCCAAAGCAACTGCAGTCTGAGGGTTAATTTTTTTTACATTCTAAACATATGCATGCAACAAAATGTATCCTAGGGCTACGATTCATTTGAGGAGTTCACAGGAATAGAAAGGCTCTGGAATTCTAGCAGTTAAGCCTTGTTTGGTGCTTGAATATTTAACTGGTGAATCTTTGTATTAAAATGCGTTTTACGTTACCAGATGGTTTATGTTTGAAATAACTTTTCTGTTCCTGCAACTTGTATCTGAGTAAAACTTCTTGGCATGGATGAGAGGGTGAATTTCCTGATGCAGTTTGCATCATTAGGGTCACTGACAAGGGAACAAATGGATTTACCGAGGGCCAGATCCTTATATCGTTTCTTCAAGTATTTTCTCACCATAATCAGTAGAATAAGAACTGGTTTTCTGACACTAAATGTCAGCTGATGTTCTTACTTGATTCTGGTTTCTAAAATAATCTAAGCCTGTGGGTGATGAAGTTGGGACCCGACTGTTGCCATAGAGAGAAAGACATCTTCCCACCAGCACTTCCAGGTGCATTTCACCTGAAATGTATTTCACCTAAAATGCAGCTCTCTGCAACACATGCAGCAGGGGATTGGCTGCCGAGGGCGCCTGTCAGGTCAGCTTCCCTTCTGCCGAAATTCTTCCTGGTTGCCAAAGACAGAATGTCACACTGCTCTCAAGCAGTTGTGGATGCGAAAAATGTAGAAGCCAAGACTTTGCTTCAGCTCCAGCAGCAGCACTTAGAACTGGCATAGCTTTAGTAGACTCAAAGCAAGCTTGAAGAAAAGTTTGTGTCTTACAGTGCCAGAAAGTCTCTGGGAATTTGCTTTGAGCTCTGGTAGACTTCAAAGAAAATCTTGACCTGGCAAGGCCTACCTTTGCCTAATGGGCTGTCAGTGAGCTTTAGCATCTAAAAGTCATGCCTCACCCTCAGAAAAAATCCATCCCAACTCTGTCCCACCTACACAATGAGCATGGGATGAAAATGATCCAGTTGTCAGCAACTCTCTGTCCTATTGCCTCTGTAAATCCTGTCCATATCACAGTGGTGTTTAGGGTTTTGGTGAGAGAAGGAGAGGAAGAGCACAAGGTGTGGGCTGCAGATTCAGGGCTGCTGCAGGAACTACTCCTGGTGTGAAGCAGAAAGGAGCACGTACACATATTGGTTCTATTTGTCCAGAAATACCCCCAAATGATTGATAGGCTGTTACGACACACATGTAGAGCCTGTGGCTCCAGGAGACCAGGAGAAAGAAATAATGGATTTAATTATCTGGCAGCAAAGGACATCTAACTCCTCCCAGCTGTATTAAATTGCTGTTCTCCAGTCACCCCTGGCTTGTCAGACAAAGCAATAGGAGCTGTGCATCTCCCTTTGGATTGGGACATCTTCTGTCCCAGTTTGCCACCGGCTAAGGATTCTTGGCTTACTGGCCAGTCACTGGGAAATACATCCTTCAAAGGACTCCACAGGCCGCTGCATTGCTACCCTGGTCACCAAGACCTGCCCTGATAAATGTGCCTGTGGCTCTAGGGCTTGAAGTGTCCTAGGATCCCAGTGTTCAGATCCAGATCACCACATCCAGAGAAACACTGTTGGCCAGGCAGCTGACCATGATCTCTTACTCAAGCAAGAGAGAGCTTAAAATAATGTTTGCAACATCCACAATAGCATAACTAGAAAGGTAGGGAATTAAAACCACATGATGACCCAAGAGCAAACCCGGAGTATCACTCTCCCCTATAGTACCCATCCGAGGTACTTTGGGTGCCCACCCACCCCAGGAATCTTAATAAAGAATTGCCAGAATATAACAAAATTTTGAGTATAAGAGCAAAGCTCCCTGTGTCTCCATCTACAGCCTTTATAACCTGATATGGGCCCAAAGCCTATTTCTTCATGAATTTGTTATTAAAACATAGTCCCTCAGCCAAAATATAGCTGTATGAAATAAGGGAGGTTATGAAACCCGCTCTGGTGTTTGAAACACTTACCTGCAACTTAATTTGCATGTTTTTAATTAAAAGCATCTTTCTACAGATTTCTAATGTAGAATCAAATTTTCATCTTTTGACTCTAAGACCACCATCTAGAAGCTATTTTCTTTAGGTCTGGAAAGAGTAATTTGTCCAAGAACACACAGCACATGAATCCCACCAGCTTTCATTCAACCTGATGAATGTATTATAGTTGCTTTTCAGAATGGCATCCACAGTGCCAAAATGTTTAAAACACTTCAGTGGAAACTTTACTCCTAGTTTCCCTCTCATTATTTTGAACTGCTCAGCACAAGTTTGTTTTGAGCTCCAGTTTGTAACATGGTGTTCTTTAGAAATACATCTTTTTAAAGACAACTATTCAAAGTGCTCATAAGGAGTTTATGTTCCCTTGATATCCACCAGTCACTGAAGAAAATTACTGGCAAAATCAGGACATGGGCTGTTCACAAACTGTTGTCAATCCATAGATGGTGAGTAATTTGGAAAAAAAAAATATCCCCCTCATAAATTTTAATTATGGTAATTTTAGATACTACTTTCAGCTGAAGTCGCTAGATGTTTTTCCACACAGGAAATGGATTTGCAGAATCAATGGCCTTCAGTGTTCTGCTGTTTCACAAAAAGTAGCATGTCATGAAAAATATTTACAAAATAATGCCAAGATGTCTTCTAATTTACACATTAAAGGAAAATTGTGGGAGGGAAGGAATACCATTATTATTTTTGTGAAGAGACCTACAGTCACAAAACTGATTTTGTTGCTTTTTCTAAAGAATTTCTTGTAAGTCAGATTCAGACTATTTCTGGAAAAAATCAAGCCATGTATCACAAGCACCTTAGCTGATCTAGCTGTGCCTTTGATGGCAGCTCCATTTTTGGGAATTGTTATGTTGAGGGAAATGTTCTGAGAAGGTAGATAGGCCCATAAGTAGCCAATAAAAATGAGCCAACACCTGGAAGCAATGATATGCTTGAGGGAGATTATCCATCATGCTCTTTTTGCTGCCCAGTGCGAACATTCCCACATACCACATCAGTAGCTGAATGGAAGTACCATGATAGAAAGTTGCAAATTACATCATGTATTAAAAGATTCAGCTGGAAACACTGACATATTACGCTATTGTGTTATCAACTAAAACCTATAGCAAATCTGAATCAAAATCTGTTTTAAATGTTTCATTACCAGCCACCTCTATCCTCTTCTCAAATGTCTGGAAACTCCTTTGTATGGATGGAAATGCAAAGGAATACTTAAGTTTTTGCTGTTGATATTGGAGAGAAGAGTGTGCTTTCTTCATGTAAAGGCCTCTCTCCACAAAAGCAGAGAGAGTAATATGAACCAATAGTGAACCATGATACCATTTTGCTGTGCACAGAGGAGGATGAGATTTACAGAAAAGTATTTGTACTTTAATTAGTCTGTTTCAAGATAACTCAGTAAGACAAAAAAAATCATCTACTTCTTCCAGCAGAATGGAATGGTTTATCATACACATACAAGGCAGTGCAGTATGTTCTCACCATTATTAACCACAAGAGACTTTCTTTGGAAAATACATATAAATATATATGGATTTTCTTTGATTGGTATGAGCACACAAATGTGTAGAAGCATCTTTCCCCCTCACCTTTTTTAAAGTCTCTTTGTTCTATTTGACTACCTACACTACCCCATTCTAATTCTTAACAAAGTAAATATGCTGGTGGTCTTTTGCCTTCTAGATTATGTATTTAGCTGCATTATAGTCTAATGCAGCTGGATTTAGAATCCACCCCTCTCTCCATACCAGAGATGTTAGCTGTTGCACTAAGACCTTGCCCTGAAACTGTTTCTAATCCACACTAAGAAAGGAGGGTTGGGAAAAACACAAACATAAAAGGAAGAGAGGGCTCCAGTCTCATTGTCATGGTGTGTGGGAGAGCTGAGGCCACCTCACCTCAATGGCCAGTGAGCAGACACAGGGCCATGATGCACAAGGATTTTCAGTACTGTACTAACCCTGCAGAATGGGTAATGTGCCCTGGACACCTATCAAGGGAGGGGTATTTTCTACAGAAATCAGCAAGTTCACACTGTCTTCACAGGAAACAAGCCCTTCATCCAGAGAATATCAGATCTGGTCAGCACCCACAGCTTCAAACCTCTCTTCACTTGTGAATCTCCAAGGGATCTCCATGTTAGCTTCCTTATAAATGCACATCAGCACCGTATACAGACCTTGCAAACCTTTTGCATCCTCTCCTTTTATGGATGTCTGGGAAACAGACCACGTCTCTGGGGAATCTGGTGGAAAACCACTCTACTGATGGTTCCAAGTGTAAATTGGCATAGCTAAGCTAGATACCTCAAGATCCTATCCAGCAATGTAATATCAGCAAGTCCCAGCTCCAGACAGGCTTGATAACAACAGGTTGGTTTTGTCAGATTGTTTCCATTGTTAGAATGGAATGCACATGGTGGTGCAGCTCTCCCAGTACAGGCTGCTGGCAAGCTCACACCTTCACTGTGGGGCTTCCTCCTGCTCTGCAGCACAGACAAGCACCATGAAAAGTGTAAGGCCTGATCACCAAAAAAAGCAATGTGCAGAGCTAGATATTAACCATACAGCCATGAAATGATACCCATCTGTTTTCCAATTGTAACAGATTGTCAGATCATGCAGAAGTTTAAAAACGAGGTAAGAGCTAATTACAGGCAGTGACAGTATATTGTGAAAGAGAGGAGATCATTTGCTACCCAGAAACAGGGGCCTGGTGGCAAGGTGAAATCTTGCTCATTTGCTTTCAGGAGCTGAGGAGAGATGGGACAAAGGACTGTTTCCCAGTTCAGAAATGTTATCTGCCAAGTGCTGACAGACAGCAAGGGTGAGGTAAGGGAATAAAGGGGGTTCTTTTAGAAACTGTAGTGATTTTGGTGTCATTTAGGAGACATTTTTGCCTGCAGCTGTCAATAGAAAATGGGACAAACAAATCAGCAGTGCTCTGTGAGTGGTCTCTCTAGTTCTGGGTGTTCTTGACACCTCAGCTGGAGACATATTTTTCTGCTCCACCTTGCAAATATTCCTCATGTGCATGGGGCCACAAAACTGCTAAAAGATTTGCTCAGAATACCAATTACGAGACACTAAAGCGAAGTTCAGAGTTCATTTCCAAAAGCACAGTGTAAATGAAATACTCTTGCAGATATTCATTGTATTTATTCGCTGTTATTTTCCAACTTGTCTCAAAGGGTAATTATGTGGATAACCAGCCACATGCCCCATTTTTCTGCAAAGGTGATGTACACTGCAAGCCCTAAGCATTCCTGAAGACCGACTCAGAAAGCAAACTCTGTAATCACAGCGCTGCCCTCAGCTTGACTGGACTGACAGGAACAAGCCAAGGTTGAAAAGGCCAGAACCATCTCCAGAGGCTCCGGGAGGGAATGTGGGGAGTGTCGGCAGCACGGCGTTCCCCTGCAGCCGGTGAGCTGTGCCAGCTCGGTGGGAGTGAACAAAAGGGAAGTGGGATCCAGGGAGCAAAACAATTTCCACAACATGTTCCCTGCCTAAACCAGTGGTGATAATTGTGCCAGAAAATAGAAATAATAAAAAGGCATCTTTGGTTTCTGTTGTTTTGGAGCTGATTCCAGAGATGAGAAACAGCTAATGAATGTGGAGTTTCAATAATGTTTTACTCCTGGTTGTGAAGAGCTCAGAACTTGTTGTTGTGAAAGCCCCGCGGGTCCCCAGTCCTGAGAGATGCAGACCAGATGTTACAGGGACTTCCCAGGAAAACTAGTCCTTGCTGCAAAGAACTGACAGGGATAGCAGGGAGCAGGGAGTAGCTGGGACAGGCCTGCCAAGGCTGGCATGGTGGCAGGATTTTCTTCAGTGAACATTCTAAAACCAACTGAGTTGAACAGAGAAACGAAGTTTCTGCAACTTCTGTAGTTTATCGTAGTGTCAGAAATGTGATCCAAACGTTGTGGTGCTAATTGCCAGTAACCCCCAAGGGAAATGAGCTTTCTCATTTTAGTGCTTTCTTTGGAGCTAACAACATGGCCTTTCATGTCACAGGGAAATACATACCCCGCACAAGTGTCTGACCCCCCAAATTCAGATATCTCCCACCACAACACCCATGAGGGATGTGCGTACCCAGGAGTAGATGTAGATGACTTTAGGCAGTGTCTGGTAGGATTTCATATTCACAATATTTATTTCAACTGGGAAACAAAAACAGCCTCTATGTTATATCAAATAGAAGCCCCAAGTGCTTTTCTTAGCCAGAGTTATTAACCCCTGGTAATGAAAGTTTGAAATGGAGATATTAACCGCCAGAGGGGTAAATGAAGTTGCTTTAACAAGGCTAATTAGTTGGCACCTGCAGTGGGGCTGGATGTGGCTGCAAGTTGAAGGCAGCCAGGCTCCAGGGCCATGTCCCTGGCTCTTTGCATCTTATCAGTGCCAGGCAGCAACTCCTGCAGTGGGGCTCACCCAAGGACCACAGCCAGGTCCTCTAAGGGGCATTTATCCAAAGTCAAAGCCACCATAGGCAGAGCCCTCAGTCCTGCTGCAGCTTTAGTCTTCTATCTTTGATGGAAGGCTGCTGAAGGACATCAGCATAAAGCAGCCACGTTTGGTCCATGCACTGCAGTTATTGTCTTAGCCAGACATTAGCAGCCCAATTTACATATTAATTGTAAGGCCTTTTTAGTTCTTTTATCTGCCCTCCTCCTCTTTTTTCCTAGAGATCAGAAATATTTCAATCCTTGAAGTGTCAGGTTTCAGATATCAGGAGAGAAATAGGAAGGAAAAAAGAGGTTAAGGCTTTTCACTCCAGTTTGAGTTGTTGACTGACATGTTAAGATTATTGGGAGTTTCTTTAACAAAAGCATCTGCATAAGACTTACACATTTCCTCTGATCTTCTTGTGCTGTTTCCTTTTTACCAACTGACAGGTTAATCCAAGCATAAACAATTACATTATCATCCTCAGAATTATTTTCCATATACTTGATATTTTTCTTTAAAGAGTCTCATGCAAAGTGAATCCGTAAGAAGTCTCTGAATAATTGAAACAGTTTAATTGACTTAGAGGTACCGATCCACCTCCATAAAATAGACTCAAATGGCCTAATTACTAATACACCATATGGAGGAAAAGCAGAGGTGTGGTGCAGTCTGTTGATGGATCAATTAGCACACAAGGCAGAGGATTGTGTCATCAACTCTGTTACCATCAAAACAAAATCTTACTTTTCATGTGCCTATAATATCACACAAATGATCTTGTTTTTTCCACTTGTGTAGCACCTCCTTCAAAACTCAGATCTCAAAACACTTTGAAAACATTGAATTAAGCTGCCTCTGCCTCTGCTTTATTGCCCACAGGTTAGGAAGGTGTAAATGACAACCTGGTTTATCTGCCATATAGAAGTAAACAATTTCTAGAGCAGGCAGTTTCTTCATGCTCCACTGAAAACTCTCAGCACTTCCATAAAGTTATGGACAAACTGCTGAGAGAGAAGCTGTGTCTGAGGGTACAAACTGGTAAAGGGTTTTTGCCTTCGCAGCATAGGAGGGGCACCTCCCAAGTGTCTACTTATCTTCAGGAGTTTAGCACGGCACTGAGAAATTTCAGTGCTTCCCTGAAAAGCAGCGCTTTTCACTGCTTTTATCAGTATAATACACGTTGTGTTCTAGGGGGAAAGGTTAGTAGTGTGAATTCTTTCACCCCAGAATATGATGTAGTAAATTAAGGCAAGCAGTTCGCACTGTTACAGTCAAGAGGAGCTACTACCCCTTGTAGCCTCTCATCTAAGGTTTGGATTAAGTAGCTATGAAATTTCTGGTAAGGGTTCTTGGGGAAAAAACATATTGCTAAAATTAAAAATTAACAGGTTGCAGTTTAAATAACAGAGGCAAAATGTCACATTTTGAGAAGAAAATAAGAAAAAACAACTTGATTTTAAATATTGAAATGGTATATTGAATGGTAAATCACAGAGCATGCAGCACACAGGCAAACTCTGCATCAGGGATGCAGCCCTTCCTCTCAGCAGCTACTGCCATTACTAATATCAGTAATGACAGTAGCTGATAACAGTACTGACTGATAACAGTAAGTCTGCTGCATCACTTACATAAACCTCTTCTATCAAAACAGTAGGACTGTGGCTTTCTGATACATTTTAATTCCCAAGCACTTGCGGAATCCACCTCCCACTGTTACACTGCAATGGGGCCATTCTATCTGTGGAGCTGCCACCTTCCCTTCCACATACACTTCACTGGTGCAGGAGAAGTCTTAGTTCCTGATACAGTCTCTATGAAGAACAATACCATTGTAACCAAACACATTATTTTCAATGGGCCATACTTGCGTACAGGAGTCAATGCAAGAAAATGTCGGTGTTCTTGATTTTTCTCTTTGCTCTCCTAATAGAAATGCTGCAAATAAGTCAATACTCTGACACCTGCACTCTTCTTTCATCTGCTTTTCAGGTTTTCACTCATTTTCTGCTGCTGTATAATATGAGAAAATGTGTCTTGTATACAATTACTGGTTTGCTCCTCCAGGTTTCACCTGACATGTTTTAGCAGGAAAGCTTCTGCTTTCCAGCTTTCTTACTCAGGGCACAATCTAAATCTTTGCTTGCAACGTCACTGTCAGATAAGTTATTCATTCCTGAAAATTTAAGTAGGTATGGAAACCAACTGTATAAGGATGCTTTACCCTTGGAAGAACTTTAAACCATTGTCCATTAGCTGTTTCCACTGCTGTCTCTTCATAACAATCTTTTGTGTTTTTGAAGTCAAATCTCAGATAAAACAGCTATTTAATGAGTCCAAGACACTTAAATGTGACTAAGAAGTCTGTGTAACTCTATCCTCTGGGCTCTTCTAGTTGTTTGGAAGCAATACAGATTGGAAAGCCAGACTCTTCATAATTGTCTCAAAATGAGTAAAAGTCAGGCAAAACTTGAAACACTCAGAACCATACATTTCTTCTGAAAAGCTAGGTCTAGCATTTTATATTCTCCTGGAAAGACTTAGGCAGGAATCAGTATGTCTCAAGGAGATGTCAGAATAAACAGGGCATCATGTTTTACCCATTGTATAAGCAAGACTTACAGGAAGATGCATGATGCCAATGCTGCAAACAGGAGCACTCTCTGTTCTTGAAGGGATGACCCCATGCATTTGTGTTGTGAAGGAAGGATGCTTCTTTGGCTGCTTTTAGAGGTGCAATAAATCATTGAAATGGAATATAATTGATAACTTGCAGAAAAATTACTACTGTAAGTGTAAGAGCAACTTAAAGATGACTGCTAGATTCCATTTTACCCAGGGAAATTGATTTGTCTGAGGCTTTGAGGATGCCTGCTACCAACAGTAATCTTCCAGTGGCAAATTGTTTGCTGTTGGACTGCCTTTATATGGTGAGCCCAGTATGGTAAAAGCTATCTCACTCCTGTTGGACTGGCTCCCTGCCGATCCTCCTCCTCCTCCCACCACCCATGTGCCCAGTCACATCGCCTCACCAAAACGCTGCATAACACTAAAACATTATGGGAACCATATGTCTAGAAAATGAAGTGGGCTTGCAAAATGAGATGGTCTCTAGTCAGAGTTTGGCTTTATTTGAAAATGCCTGCAGCACAGCAATACTTCCACAGATTTTACTGAGAAACTGCTGGCCAATCTAAGAGTTGGACCTAAGGGAAGACACAGCTCCTTGGCTACACAAGGGACATGCAGTTCAGGGGGTGGGAGCTGCAGTTATGTGGCCCTGTTCATATAGGCCTTACAGCAATATGACAAAGTGCATATTTTACATTGTCACATTTTACTCCTGTGCTGTGATAGTTGTCATTCAAGTACTATTTCTCTTTTTGTCTTTTCTCATGTTGCACTTGGACAATGAGGTATCATTATTTTAACACATTGGCTTTTTCCTGGATAACCTTTCTGAAAACTGAAACATCTTTTATTTTCTGTGAAGGGAAAAACACTGCTTACCCTACACATCTGCCCAAGAGACACTCATTAAGCCAATCTATAGACTTCCAGCACTGTGGGCAATAACTGCCCATTAACACGGTCATTTGGGATCAGGGATCACTGGAGACGTCAGGGAGATTTGAGTCCCAGGCTCAATTCATCTTTGGAATCTCAATAGTAGCATACATGACTGGATACCACTCTACCCATAGAAAGGCTATCCTTCAGGAAGTGAAAAGTGAAACATCACCAAATAATTTCTTCTCATATGAGAGCAGTTCTAAAAGTGAAACTGCTGTTCATCAGGGAAGTACAGTTACCTTTGAAACTCCTGCTACTGCATCAGAAATGCTGCAACTGTTAAGACAAACCACATTATTCAGAGATTATGCCTTCCATTCAAATCCATCTAGAAATGCTGATGGATTATCTGTATCAGGCAGACCTCAGCTCAGAACAGGTATTGCTGGATCACATCCCTCTAACTTAAGCTGTACTAAATGTCATCCATCCTTCTGCAGCTAGTATAACACCAACATAAACTCCATGAAAGCTCTGCATGGCGTGTTCTGGCTAATTTGACAGAAATGTGATCATGTGCCCGTTCTTGAGCCAGATCAAGTTTGACTTCGAGAGATCAGTCGGCACATAGGACTCCAACTAATGGCTGTTGAGCTGCAGTGCGAGCACAAACATCATACAGGTTCCTGTGACCAATGCCTCAGGAGCTTGGACAGCATCCAACAAGCTCCCCAAACTCCCAGGCCCTCAAACCAGCTGATTTTGGCTTTCTTACACTTTCTTTTTCTGCCACATTCAGGCCAGTCTTAATCACAAAGGAGACCAATGCCATCCCATACCACACTGCTTTCCTCTAAATATTCTTCTCTGCCATGGAGCATTTGTAATTGTTTATGTCAATTGAACTGCTACCCCCAGACCTCTAAGTCACTGCACTCATGTATAGCACGGGAGTGTTCATCAGTAGCAGGTCAAGGACTAGAATCTAATTTATTCAACATTTGAATGCCATCACCCTCTGAACATGCATTTTTACAGTTTGTAGCTGTAGCTCCTGTGGTCTCAGCTGTGTGGATGCATACAGAGCAAGGTTACTGCTGTGATATTTAGGAGGTATTTTTCATGTTTTGGGCTAGGATGGCATTCTGAATGAACAAAGCTGCCTTCACATGAAACTATAGCTTTATGTCCAGTTTGGTTGCATCTGATATCAACTACCAAACAGTACAGACTTCATTATTTCAGGAAACCAGTAATGTTTAACTCCTTGTACCTGGTCTTGAAACTTCTTGCAGATGCTGACTTCAAAAAGGTAGAGAGAGACAATTAATAACCTTGGTGATGCCATTTCAATTTGTACACTTCATACTTTCTCATTGAAATGTTTTAAAAACATAGATTTTGCTCAAAGGCAGAAGGTTTTTAGAATGTTCTCTTTTCTTTTTCTGAGTTTTTCTTTTGAGCTGTGTCTTCAGAGTGAAATACCATATGGCAGACACACACTCTTCTTAGCAGAGTAATGAAGTCCCACAGAAATTACATACCTTTTCCCCCAGGGAATAGTTCTGCCTGTACCTCACATGGCCAGTTTTATACAGCTTTTTCCCTGTAAGACAGCTTATTCTATTTAAAGGGATAAATTCTACTGATACTTATACCCCACTAAACCTAGAGCAATTTTATTGTGGGCATTGAAGGTACTTAAGATTTATGCTGGCATAACAAGGCTCTGAATGTGTTCTATACATTATTAGTTGGTGCTTGTAGTAAGAGACCTGAAAAACATGGTTACCAATTGTCACATTGAATTTATTATCCATGTTCACACCATCAGCACTCACAACATCAGCAAAGAACATCATTATGGTAAATGTAATTTTTCTAAATCTAAAGTCACTGTGTAGCTGAGATATCAGAGACAAATTCTGAGACCTTCAGCCATTATTAGATCTTTACTTGACAAACATCATTACTGAGGTAAATAAAGGTTTTCATGGAGCACGGTATGAAGCAAGAATTAAAAAGCATATTTCTTCTGAGAGCATTTAATTCCTAAAATTATCATAAATACATAGCTTAGGCAAGCTTCTGTAATGTCACTTTATTTCTCAAAGAATAAACAAATTACCATTTTGTTTTTCTGCATGGAAGATGATCTTTTAATTCCAGATGTAGGAGACATGTAAGACATGAATGCAAGCTAAATTTCAACCATAATAGACTCTGCATGTTGCCACTTCAATGACCTTTTAATCCCTTGGAGTTTAACCATTTCCTAATGTCTCCTAACAGCCATTTTCTTGTTGGGAAAGCCCTTTCTAACTGATAACATCTAAACAAGCTCATACCTTAATTAGAAAAATTCTCCCATAAATATTTATGTTGCTGTGATTAGGCCATTTACTGAATCCAGCTACCCATTATGAGTTAAAATAGAGCGCCTTGTTTTGAGAAGCCTGGGGCATGACATAGTTTATACTAGGGGACTTTAAGTTGTAATTCATCTAATCAAGTGCCTGACCTCTTGCCTCCAAAGTAGCCAGTAGCTGTTGGAGGAAAATAGCCTTCTGCTGAGCATAGCATCCTCCAGTCTGCATTTTTGTAGGCTGGAAATAAATGGGATACATATCTAAGCAATCATTTAACTACAGAATAGCCTCATGCAGTCCTTTTTTTGCTTCAACAGCAAACATGAAAAATCTGAAAGTGAAAGGGGGCAATTTCTCTTTCTTAGAAGGAAATGCAGAATGTTACAGGAGTACCTGAGGACTTCTACCCAAAGGGTATTGCTGCTACCTAATGAGGCTCCCATGTCACAGTGGTGCTGATGGGCAGAGTAGTTTTTACTGGTTGCCGCCAGGCAGCCTGCAGAGAATGGAGTTAGGTACCTAGTGTGTTGTCTTCCATTAAGAGAGTGATGAGAGATTTAGGCAGCCTGTTCTCAGGGGCTGTTCTCTGGCTCCTGAGGTGTAGGAAGCACTGAAATGGGGCAGTGCATATGGTGTATGTTAGCCGCCTTTAGTTGAATATGGAGCCAGAGGACATTGCCCTGGAAAGAAAGCATTCTGAACTGCTTGGGCTCAGATGCCTAAATCCATTTCAGTGCTTGGACTATGCCTCTGCATGTAGTTCTTGGGCAACATGCATATGTTCATACAAAGAAATTTAACCATGCTGGGGAGCTGGAAGCACGACTTTCACACTGCTGAACTGCTCATACTCCTCACCGGCGTTTTTTGGCTGTCTCACCCTATCATGCAATTCCCAGCCACAGTTTTAGCACCAAAATTTTCCAAGGCTCGTTTCTGGAAGGAAGCTTGTGCATAGTTGCCCCACTCTGGTGGCTGAGGAGTCTTATAGCACAGACATGGCTGCTCTTGGCCAGCTGGCTTACATGCGTAAGAGCACTGCTGGGCATGTTTAATTTGTTGATGCAATTTCTGACATGTGCTAATTCCATGTGTAGGTAAAGATCCAAGATTGTTTCAAGACTTCCAACTCCTTCAGCATTAAATGGGAGAAAATGCTCCTTTTTAAGAGATTTTCAATTAAATTCTTGCTTTCTTCATCCAAAATGTTGTTCCTTTCAGGAAAAGTTGCCTTCACTAATTCCCAGACATCTGACCCTAACTTGGAGTAACACGTTAAAAATGACATGGTTCATTTTTCTGTTTGCCACCACTTATGCTATCCTCATTTGTAAAGATACAATTCTAGAATTAATTCATCCATACTTCAAAGTCAAAACTCCTTTCATACCTTTTCCAGTTGCAGATTTTCTCCTTTCCGTTTACTTCTCTGGGATACAATTGATCCACATTTGAAGTAAGAAAAGTCTGCCTCCTCTAAATGTTGCCTGTGCAGCTGCAGTTACTTAAATTGATTGACATTATTTTTTACCTTATTCTTTTCTCATTTCATTTAGTATCTTACCTACCTTATTCATTGATCTAGGCACTTTACAACAACAAATTTACTTTGAAATAGTTAACAAGTAAGCAAGTCTTAAAATACAAGATAGTCTAAACAAATGCACTCTTCATCTATTATCTATTGCTATTTATCTACTTCTTGCTTACTCTATTTCCTCTCTTTGCACACAAACAGAAAAGCAAGCAAGCAGCGGGGTTTTGTGGCTCCACTGTTTATTTCTTTATTGTAAATAGAGTCCTGTTTAAGTTACATATTCTTGAAAGACAGAATGTACTTACCTTTTCATAGTATAATTTATTGTCCTGTTTTGGATAACAATTTTTGATGTAAGTATGGTTAATGTTTTAGTTAGTGTCAACTCTAGACTTCCTAAATTTGTTTCATGATTGCCACGTCATGATGCTGACCTTGAAATAATAAGATTAGAAAAATAATCATTTTAAGCCTTCTTATGTGTAGTCTGGTTTCTGAAACATTAGGGGTCACATTCTTGAAATTTTTCTTTTGAACCACACCAGGAACTTTCTTTAACAAAAGATAAAAACAAAGCTGAGGCTCTCTGCTGATTGAAAGAAGTACCACAAAGTGATGCTTGAAGAACAACAAAAATGACTGCGAGAGTTGCATTTAACATCATGGAGGTTGGCTGCATTGCCTTTCCAAAGTCGTGAGCTTTACTGCAGGCTTGAAAATCATGAGCATACACCAAAGGAAGTTTTCTTGATTTTTAGAGATACTGAGCACTAAAAGCTCTCCTTGACAACAGTTAACAGTTAACATCTAAAAATAAAGCTATTTTATGTAAATAGGCTGGACATCATAACCCTTGCATGAAGGCCTTTTAGTAAGGTACAAGTGCTAATCTTTCTTTTAAGGCAGGACTGCAAATAAGGTAAATACAAGTTATATATTCTCTTCTATGTTTTTTGTTTGCACTGTACTTGGTATTGATTTTTAGCAGCTGAATCAGTTCCAAAATTTCTTTTCATTTCAAACAATGCTTCCTGTCCCTAGGGGGATTTGCCAAATTTATTCTGTCCTCTCCAGAAGAATTCTGAATTCTGATCAGATAAATAAAATAATCTGTGCTGGAATTCACCAGTTGGACCATTTTGTTATTTTTTTATTCTCCCCTGAACACTGTTTCTGTCTACTTTGCTCAACTTATCAGTAGCACCACTGATGACTGCATGAGATGCTTGGAGATATGAGGTACAAAGTCTTTTTTAAAGACCTTTACCCCTATAACATTTCAATCTGCCTCAGCCAAAATTATTTTCTCACTGCTTCTCTCAAGCTGCTTACCACTTAGAGAGTTTTCACCTCATACTTCACAGCAGGACCATCTGCATCACCCACCGAACCATCAACTTCCACTGTCCCAGCTTACTCTGAGAAATTACCTGTTGTAGCAGCAGATTAGTAGCAGATTCCTGTGATTCACCTTCCCATCCATCAATTAGCAATGAAAATGAGTAAACCAATGCTAACCAGGCAACAATCTTTTACAGTCTTATTCGTGAAGACAATTTTGTTAAGAGTATTGAACAGGCCAAGGGACTGAATAAGACAAAACATCTATCATAAAGGCTGGCTCGGTTATTTCTGATACAAGCTAAGGTAATGAGGGGAAGTGTCCACCAGTAATTTTCAGCAACAGGTCATTTCACTGAAAGAACCAGAAACTATTTCTCTTGCTAAAAAAAAGAGAGAAACTCAGCATACTTGAGCTAAGGTGAGAGTAGAATGGGGTCCTAGAGCAGAGATGGATGCAGAGAGCTTATGTGAAAATATCAGTTTCAACAGGAATCTGTGGGAATGTGAGCAGATGTTGCAGCAGCAAGTTTGGCAAAGGAGATACAAGAATGGAGGCTTGCCTGAACCTCGGGTTAATTGCAGCAGCCTCTATTTGGGACTAGTTGAAATCGACTGAAATATCTTAGCAAAACTGGTCCTTCAAAATCCAAGCACTTCAGCATTTTTAGTAAGGCCAAAAAGCACCGTCAAGATGATCAAACTTTGACATAATATTAGCCCTTCTATACTCATCAAAAAGAAGAAGCACAGAGGACCACAAAAATATCTTGTGAGACCTCACTTGGAGTATTGTGTGCAGTTCTGGGGTCCTCAACATCAAAAGGACATGGAACTGATGGAACAAGTCCAAAGGAGGGTCACGAGGATGATCAGGGGACTGGAGCACCTTCTATATGAAGATAGGATGAGAAAATTGGGGCTGTTCAGCCTGGAGAAGAGAAGGCTGCATGGAGACCTCATAGCAGCCTTCCAGTATCTGAAGGGGGCCTATAGGGATGCTGGGGAGGGACTGTTCATTAGGGACTGTAGTGAGAGAACAAGGAGTAATGGGTTTAAACTTAAACAGGGGAAGTTTAGATTGGATATGAGGAAGAAATTCTTTACTGTGATGGTGATGAGGCACTGGAACGGGTTGCCCAGGGAAGTTGTGAATGCTCCATTGCTGGCGGTGTTCAAGATCGGGTTGGACAGAGCCTTGGGTAATATGGGAGGTGTCCCTGCTCAAGGCAGACGGGCTGGAACTAGATGATCTTCAGGTCCTTTCCAACCTTAACTATCCTATGATTCTTCATGCTGCTTCAACACTTTCAAAGCTGCTGGTTTTCAGCCCAATGACAAGTTGGTTCAGACTCACAACCTCTGACTAGGGCTACAACCAGGATTTTGGTTATATCTGATTTTGTCCAGCATCACCTGGCACTGGAGTTATCTGCTGATGTTTGATTATGGGCAGCCTGCCTGCTCAAGGTCTAAATGCATCTATTTGATAAACAGAAACCCGATGTCATCCTCTTTGATAAACCCAGCTTATGAGCCATGCTCATGGGTCCCAGCACATCTCCAGGCAATAGCCACAACTCACCAGCTGGGCAGTAAGTTACATTGGTAAGCCTAATTCAGATCCCATGTAATCCCACCAGAGACTAGTTTAGTAGTACTTGGTCTCTTCTGAATTGGGTGTTCACACGCCTAGATATCAATCCCAAAGGACACAAATCTGATCTCTGAAGACCCAGTATCTTTGGGTCTTCCATGGTAAAGCTCATTTAGCTGGCCATGGCCTGAGCAGATGTTCCATTTTGTATACTTCAGTAGTGGTCCCACACTAATCATGAGGCAGGTCCTTTCTTCTTTCATGTGTTGAGAGTACCAATTCAGTGATTTACCCCTTAGCCACCCATCCATATCATGTTCTATCTTCTCTGCAGAGCAGAAAAAAGGAATGCTATCAGTGAAATCAGCACATTATTAAAAACACTGAATCATCTCCACATTTCACATTTCCATGCCTCATTTTGTGAATTAACAGTGAATTTAAGCTTCAACTGTCCCAAACTCCTCTGGAACTAAAGCACTGCAGCAGATCACATCTGTTAACCACCAGGGACTTTGGCAATTTAAGAGCAAATTATTCCTCCTCTCCATATGTAACTTAACTAACCCCAGTGAGAATATCTTGGCTGACCATTTGAGACTACATGCACACAGGGGTGGTCCCAGAAGGTTTGGATGATGATGCTTAGCAACAAGGACTCATCATCCCCAGGTTCTGGTGATAACTGTGAGCTATCCCCCTAAAGGGGCTGGCTCATTTTCAGTGCTACAACTATAAAAAGAATGAAACAGGTGCAGAGGACCATGCTCCAGATTTGGGAGTGACAGCCATGAAAGCTAACAGCAGGAAATGAAAGGCAATATTCCTGCTGTATATTTTTTGGTTGCCAAGGCTGACATGAGAGTGTCGTTACATGGAGAAAGAGTTGAGATTTGCCACTTGGAAGGTCCCTGCCCCATATTATTTTCATTTATGACACACACAGAAGAGGTCAGAGTGCTCTCCCTTGCAATTTCTTTTATAGTCATCTATGGACCAATGTCTCTAAGTTCAGCTTACTTTTTGTCAACAAGGGGCATTTTTTTCCTATTTCTATTGTGCTGCAGGCCTCTGTGGTTCACCATGAATGCTTTACTGCTGACATTTCTGGCTGATCTGCCCCAGCTTTCCACAGTTCTTGCTTGGTAACAGCCATGGAAATAGTCCAGCAGGAAAATTGTGTAGACATCATTTTCATTCATTGTTCTTCTCTTGCTATTTAGGGTTGTTAATCCCCCTGGCCTCCTGCATGTGAGAAACCCTTGCTAGCTATCTCAGCCGTGGCCAGGATCTCTTCCACTATCACCTAAGTGTTTGCTCCCTCAGGGCAGGACTGGACGGACATGCTACAGTCTGACTTCCACACCAGAACCTTCTTGTCTGGTATGTGCCTGCACAGCCCTTCCAAGAGAAAGGGGGAGCAGGAAATGAAGCCTTGCTGAAACTACAACTGCTGCTGTTCCCTGCATGGCTTCCTCACTTTCCTTGTGAGACTTGGAAGGAGCAAACCAGGACACAGAACTAGCAGAATACTGTCCATAAATCTCTGCTTGTGTCTTGCTCTTCAGTGAAATTGCTGTTTTCCATGAAAGTAACCAACATCACTGTATCATCTTTTGGTTCCAGTCCTGCTTTGAGCAACTTGCTGTCACTGCTGACAGCCGAGATGCACAATCCTCAACAGCTCTGCCCAAAGAACAGGATTTCCTTTATTCCCCCACTGTACCATGAGGAATCCTTTCCTCTGGCAGCCCCCCACATCCTAGGCTTAAAGGAGCTAATGTAATGTTTCCCTCAGAAACATTGGTGGAAACTTAACCTGATGAATGAAGGAAACCTGCAAGGGAAAAAAAAAAAACAACAAACCCACACAACAAAAAAGCTGAGAGTTCATCTCAGCGCTGGGAGCAAGCATATACAGCGGCTTGCAGAGATACCAGCCATGGGAATGACGGGAGGTAGCCAGGATCACTGCGAGGTCTCGAGGCTCAGCAGGTCTGCGCTTGGCCACAGAGGTTCCTTGTTTCCTGCTATCAGATCACCAGGAGCCGGGCTGGAGTGTGCCTGGCTGGCACATGGAGAATGGACACAGAGGTGTCCATGTAGTGTATAATCCAGAGGCTGCACATAGCTGCTGGCTGCTTGCAGCTGCCTGTACCAGTTCTGTGTTCACCTCTTATTCCTCCTCCTGCCTGGCCACAGAGCTGGCTGAGTCCAGGGACCCAGCAGTGCTCAGGTGTGGGCCATGCTTGGCTGCCTCACTCCTCCTACCTCTTGCGCTGGCAGTTTGAAAGCTGCCAGCCTGCTTTCCCTCTTCCCTGTTTATACTGGATCACATTCACCATCCCCTTGGCTCTGGCATGCAGCCATGTCACAGTCTGGATTGAACCACAGGTGCTGTGACTGAGCACAGGGAAATGAAAGTGGTCTCTGTTCCCTTCACTTGCAGAGGGGCAGGAGCTTCCTTACTGACTTCCAAGGGCTGCTGTTGTCAGCCCCTCTCTCCAGCATCCAGCGCAGGGATGTCTCTGACTCAGGAGGGAAAAGGAAACTTTGGTTTAACTAACATCCAAGAGAAGAACACTTGGTGAGGAGGAGAAGGTCGTGTGCTCATGGTGGCAGGAGCTGTGTCTGCAGGACCCGGGGTGTTTATGGAGGGTGAAGAGGACATAGAGGCAAATGTAAACAAAGGACTTCAGTTCAGGGGAAGCTCCAGCTGAGCCTGGGATGAGTGCTGTGCAGTGGCTGATTGCCCCACGAAGGACAGCTCTGGCTTTCTTGAGCTGGATGAGATGATGCTGTTCTAGCCCAGCAAAGGTGTTTTTTCACCTCAGCAAAGAGAAGTTCAGCCAAGTGGGGCAGGATGTTGGAAAAGCCAAAGCCGGTGGGGCACTGCAGGCCAGGAATAAGAGCAAGGCAAAGCCAACATGTGGGACCTCCACCAGGTGTTATTTGCCACTTGCTGAGGCCACCTCAGAGCTCTTGGCCTGCCATAGGTTATTGTATTTCAAATGTAAGATTTGAGGCCACAGTGATTTAGTACATCAAGGAAAGGTCAGGGTCCTGCAACCCTCCAGGCAGAAGAGAAAGTGTGTGGCTAGAAGTGACTCACAGAGTAAGGGGTCAGCATCTGCAGACCCTGAACTGAAGCCACAAGGAGTCTGAGGGGTGTCAAGGAAAGACCTGGGAAAGGGCCAGGGCAGGCATAGCACAAGAGCTGCGCAGATAGCTGGGCAGAAAATGTGTTTACACCTTGGAGGTATTTTTAAATCCATTACTCAGTGCTGTAAAACCAAACCTCCCACCATGCTGCTGGTGGGGATGGGGGCACGGTGACAGCAGCAGACAGCAGGCATGAAAGCAGCAAAGCTCTCAGGCGTGTTTGCCCTGATTTTACAGACCTGGGAGCGGGCACACTTCTGCTGATATACCTGCTGTCCTTAGGAGAGATGAGCTCTGATCTCAGCAATGCTTTCCACAGAAGCTGAGGGATGCTGTGTGCATGAACGTTTGCTTTGACCTCTCCTCTGGAGGAGCAGTCTGAAGCAGACCGCGGGTGTAGGTCTTCACTGCTTTCTTTCCCACCATGGCTCTCCACCGCTCTCTGAGGGTATGTTTAGAAGATAGCGCTTTACTTTGTGGCACTGCTTATACTTGCTTGTTCAGTGTAAATAACTGTATTAACTTCATAGGCAGCCCCAGTTTGAACTGACTGAGATTCACGTAGCAAACTGGAACTACGCCAGGCCCACCAGAGCAGAGACCTATTAGCGTGAGGTGGAGCCTGAACAGCTCTCAGGATGGGAGGTCTTTCCAAATGAATGTGATCCCCCCTTGTTCTTACAGATTAGTTTTAACACTGACACAATGGCTGCCAAATACTGAATCTGCCAGAAATGTTAACAAAAGGCACTTTGATCTCATTCACTTGTTCTTGTTAAGAATGTATTGTATTATTTTGCCTCCTTTGCGGTCAGAAGAAAAATGTTTTGCCCTTGCACATCACTCATGTTCAATAATCTATGTGCTGTGTTACACAGGGCTTCTGCTTTTCACTGCTGCTTGGTTTTGGGCTGCTCACTTTAGCAGTTGCTGCATGCTATACATTTTTTTAAACACTTCAGGGAGGGTCTGTATTTTATATATAGAAGACAGATTTGTGGGTACTTCCTGATGTTCTTATCTAAACAACTGGAGAATTTAATTTTTATTGTATGTGTAAAACTACTTAAAAATCAGTGTAAGTTTTCATGCTAGTTATTAAATTCTTGGCTTAGTAGTTAATACAGTTCACATATCTGCTCTTGGCACAAGGTTTACATTTTTCTAACCACATATTTACTGTAAAAAGCAGTTAATATTCACTAATAAAATGATATATTGACAATTATCTAGCAACAGTACTTCTTGCAATGCATCAGCCTCACTGTGTACTGCAGAAAATACAGTATGAGGGTCAGTGTAATTCTCATCTTCAAATGCGGTGGATGTTTATGGAAAATTTAATCCCCCCTAGCAAATAAAGAAAGAGGAAACTGTTGATGATGAATTTTGGTGCCAAATCAAAGTACCACATTTGTTTACACACAAAACTGAAGAATAAGCTGTAACATGTTGCCATGAGATATTGAGCATATTCTGATAGTTTGGCATGACAATGCAGTCAGCAATTATACTGAGGAAGATACAGATAAACTTGCAAAATAGAAAGAATATTCATCATTATTTTCTCTTGAAATTCTAAAAACAATGTTTGTAATTTTATCTCTGAGAAACAACCACATAGAACAACTTCATCTTCAAAATGCAAAGAACATTCTGCTTTCAAAACAAAATTATTGCTTATGCTGCATATCACACTGTAGTTGATCTACTCTCTATATCATCTTTGAAGATTAAGCTTCCAGTGTGTGATCATGTAAAACAAAACCTTATTCCTCCAAAGGCTAGAAGTCAGAAAAAGTGCATACACATTTAGCAAACACTACTCCACATTTAGATAACTGACCAGCGCTTCTTTTTGCAAAGAGAAATTTTGTTTTGGCCCCTGGGTTATTGAACAGATTATGGACAAACGCTTTCTTAACTTCATGATGTCCTTTCTAGGTGCTCTATTTTCATTGGTAAGAACTGGTTGGTTTCTTATTTCCTTCCTTAATTTGGTGGGATATTTTCACAAAGAATCATGTTTCTTCCATTTAGAGATTTACTGTCAAAAGGAGAAAGTACTAATAATAAGATTTGTTATCTATTAAGTATAATAATCAGAGTAGTATTTAGAATCACTAAATTTGACCCCAAGCTGACAACAAGTACATTATACTGCGCTCTGAACAAAATACTAAAATATGTGAAACTTCGCACAATTTAGAAAATGCTTTGTAATTTCAGTCCATAAATCTGTAATGGTCACCTTCTTCCCTGTTCATGGCCAATGGAAGCCTCTACCAAGAGAATTAGATTTGCTCCTTGAAGTTATCGACTTGCAAAGTTGCTGCTTCAGTAAAATCATTGCATGGTAGATGTTACTAAACTGGTCTCTGTTTCTGCTGTAGATTTCAGGGTCATTAAAACACCAGCTGGCCAGGGTAAGCCCCTTTGCCTGCATGCAGTCTCTGCAATGGCAGATCCATCTTCAGGATTTCAAGATTCTTTGCCATTTCATTCTTATCATCTGGAGCACACATTCATGCCAAAAACTTATCTGTCATCCACTGGATAGATGTGTTGCTCTCCTATAGCTAAAAATGAACTGTTCAGAACATTGCCACTAAAGATACCAAACAGTTTTGATGGCAGCAATGCTGGATTTGGATGACACAGAAGCATCTGAAAACTGGCATTTTTACCATGGCAAGACTTGGGAAGAATAACGAGCCTGTAAGAAATTCACAAGGAAGGGTTATCTGAGATTGCCCAGAACATGCAAATTTGGGTATGGACCTCCCTAGTTCTTGGGTTTTTTGCTTTCAGGTTGTGCGACCTGCTTGCTCTCAACAATTCTCTTTAAGCACCTTTTGCACTTCTCAGACAGTGACTATCATTAGCAAAATCACTGTACCACTGCACACTCCAGAGTGAGAAGATCAATTCTGACTCGCAGCAGGAGAGATGGAGATATCAGCACAGTGGGGAGGAAACAGAGGGAGTAGAAGGAGGGCACATTTTCCTTGTTAACAAAAATCCTTCAAAATCCAGACAGCTTTGCACAGTAATCTATAAATTTCCAGTATGTGTCACACAGTCTCTCTGTTCATGTTGTCAAAGACTCTCTGACAGCTGATAAAATTTAAGGGAAGTGGTAGCTGCTATGCACTACTTGTTCAAAATGACAAAGTGTGAAACATAATTCAGGAATTCATAGGGGAAAAAATAGCACTTTGCTGTTCTTGAAGTCTGTTCAGTAAAATTGTGCAAAAAAGTGTGACTAAGCACCACTAGTAACTAAAAGCTACAGATAGGTACCTCACACGCACTTTAATACAAACTCGGTTTGATTCAAGCTTTTCTGGCAAGGTTTTATAGCAAAGCTGAGTTGCTTTTGGCATTGTTCTCTCTATTGGTGCCCTCTGATAAAGAAGAAAACCTCTCACCCATCTGCTTGGGAGAGACTCATACTTGATAGCATTCTTGTAAATTCACATGCTGCTCATAGCTTGTCCCTGCTTGAAGTTTTCAACCTTGCTGGTGTCTTGTTAAGCAACAACTAAGGACACCTTAGTTACATGGCAAATATTTCAGATCAGTGTAGTTTCTAATGTTCAGATGATGGCTAATGCTATTACTCTCTGTCCTGTGCTGCCTTTCAAGAATAAAAAGGGGAATGCAGTCACATACTTCTGCGAGATTATGCAGTTTTAAACTCGCAGCAACCTGAATAAACTGTTATTTAAATTTTTCTAAGCTTCTCCAAGCATTTCCTGTTTATATATATACTGGCTCTGGCTGGGATGGGTTAACAAACAGAGTATTAAGCAGAAGCATGAGAATTAGTTGTAGCTCAGTAGTTTGAGTAGGTACTCTGAATTAACCTGGCAGGGGAAGATCAGCTGGGAGAAAAGGTGAAAACACTGTCAGATGAGTAACTGTGCCACTTACTGGGTTAATATCTATTGGTTTTATTGTATAAACACCCTTTTTCCTTCAAGAATTTTTGGCAGGATTACTATAATTCTAAAAACAAGAACAGAAGATGTAGTTACAAAGAAGTCAGGCAAAAATGCTTATAATTTTAAAAGTCCAACTTCTAAAATGTTAAGATGCTGGGTTTTAACTCCATTTCTCTTTGTTCAGCTTTAATTTTTAGAAGAGAGCCTAAAAACATCTGAAACACACTGAATTTTGTTTGAAACTTTCAATAGAAAGGCTTTGCCCACTTTTCAGAATAACATTAAGGAGATAATGTTTAAAATATTATTATTTATCAGAGAAGTTCCATATCTTACTGATTTGGTTCTGGGATCTGAAATAAGTCAGGGCTGTGTGTACAAGATCTTGGCATTAAGAGTTTACCTTTAGTCATTCCTTGGGAAATCTGCCCAAATTTGATTAAAAGATGAAATCATGAAAATTCTCAGTTTGCCTCTGATAAGAGATCATGTGTTAAAGGTTGGCACCTGCATTTCACTAAGAATCTCTGTTTAGCATGCTCCATCATGGGGTGGAAAGGCATTCTTTTCCCTGCAGTTACTGCTGCAGGAACTTGAAGATGTGTGACCCAGCAACTAAAGCCACAGGCAAGGAAACTCTCCTGTATGCTCCCACTAGTTTTCCTTATGGCTTCCAGTTCCCTGAAAGGGAAGGAAGAATCAACGTTATATTAGAAAGACTTGTGAGGAATGATGGAGGGAAAGGGAAAGCAGTGGAGGGAACGAGGGAAAGGTCAGAAACTGGAGAATGGGGCTCAGAAAGGAGCAGAAGAGCACAGCTCCCCCAAATTCAAAGCAGACCCAAGACCCCTGTGCTTCTGCAGGCATTGTGTGCCTGGCTAATGGGGTCTGGTACACCATCTTCAACATCTGGCTCCTACACATCCACAATGCTACTATGAGTTGCCTTTAGTAGCTGAAGGATACACCATCAGCTCCAGTCGGAATGCTGCTAATAGCCAAACAGGAAGTCTTTCACGCACAGAACTGCTGCATCTTGTCCTGTATGTGTTTGCAACCGCTTAGTTTCTAGTCTGCAATTACATTAAAGGAAAAGTGATTTTAAATACATTGAGGCTGATGGCTCACCTACTTAAGTACATGCATTTTTGTAACCTACTTTGCTAAGTCAAGTGGAATTTCTGTTTCTCAATATTGTAAGTTTCTCACTGCATCAGGAGAATGAAATCTGAAATTAGGGAAACACTTAGGGCTTCCAGTTCACTTTTGAAATCTTGATGAGTGCTAAAAATATCATGTGGAGCAGGAAATAGACCAACAGGCCTATGGTTCATTGATGTGTTTGGTTTAGTCTTTTATGTATTTTCTAAAGATGCACTGATTGCTCTGCTATATTTATTTTGAAATGCTACACATGAGAAGGAAAAAAGGACGCTACAGCAAAAAAGAAAATAGCTTCCATAGCCTTCCCATTGCTTAGTGGGAAAACAAAAAATATTATCATAAAGTCATAGTGAATTTATGCATTAATTTTCCAGGGAAAAAACTATTTAAAGAAAGCTGAAGCATAACACTGTTAAAAAGTAGCTTATGTATAATTAGCTATGTCACCTTGTTGGGTATTAAGCACCTCTTGATTACAGAAATTGTCAACCAGATTTTTTTCTTAGGCATTAATAAAATTTGAAATAAAACAGCTTTAACCTCATTTTAATGGGGTTAAAGAAATTTAGAATAGTGAGAAATGTGTATCTGATTAAGAAGATTTTTGAGAAACCAGGGAATTGATTCCCAAACCACAGAAACTCATTTTATCCATATGTAATTCTTCTGAGTAATACAGAATTAAACCTGTTCAATGAAGCTGGCAGAGGAATCAGCCATGGGAAAACAGGTATTTATTATGCCCAGTCTCATTTCAGCGTGTAGCTTGAGCTACTGTATTTCTGATCCCACTTAAACTAGGTAGGAGTGCACAGCTGAGGCTATTGCTCCAAGAAGATTTTCTACATATAAGCTCTGAAATCAGGAATTGCAATCTATTGTGCAATACCAAGAAGCACCTGGAGACTTTAATTGGATAGCAAATGGACTATTCTTCCTCTTGTTCCCCATCAGTGGTGATTGCTGCCTATGAGCACTGTTGGATATTAGAGAACTGAGGCTCTCTGATCAACAGCTTCAGGGCAACACAACCAAACTAAACTCAAAGACTGATCGAACTGTGGACGCAAAACAGGTAAGTGCAGAAGGTACAGCTTAGCTATGAATGTCATGTCCTGGCCCCAACTCAGTGATCAAAGACATTCCAAAACAAGCACTAAGTGTCTGCAAGCTGCCAAAGAATCTGGGTGCAGTATTGGGAAGAAGATGAAGAACAGATTATACATCAGTAGCAGCTACTCCCTAGTTTGAAGAGGATGGATTTAAAAAAAATAGCTGGGAAGATATACAGCCTGTTACACATGCACACAGATCCTCAAGAATAGTGCTGTAATGTATATTGCGTTGTAGTGCTCCAAGTCAGTGTTTAAAGAAAATACAACAAACAGGAGGCTGCAGGGTGGAGTCTGTGATGAAAGAAATAGAGAACAAAAAAAGGAGTGACTAGGAGGGAATCATGATACCAGAGCAGCTTTGAAACCGGGAATCTTCTGCTCTAAAGCTGAAAGCATAAAAAGCCAGATTACAAGAATTAATAACTTTTGGCACCTCTTTCCTGCAATGGCTCCAGGAAAGGAGGGGACACAAACATCAAAATGTGGAGGGAGCTTTCATGTTTGTCCGGAACAAGAGACATCTTGTTTTTGAAGAGCAACGCCCAGAACATGCACATCCCATAGAGCAGTTGCAACTTACTTTGGCCATCCCTCTCTCTCCCTACCCTTCACAGGAGGGTGGAAACAAACTCTTGAAAACAAAACAGCGAGCTCTGCATGACTGGATTGCAACAGCATCTGGTGCCTTGGAAACTGCTTCTTCAGCTGGTTCTCTTGGCTGCTTTGGAGGCGCAGTGATGTTCAACTGCAATATGGTTAGGCTTGCTTCCCAGATCATATCTACCCTGGCCTGTGGAGCCTCTGCCTCCAAAGTACTGGAGGTAGATGGAGAAACTAATCAGAACATGTCTGTGGCTGCAATAGCCTCACTCCAGATGGCCATTCAAAATAGCAGTAAGGAGAAAAGTGTCACACTGAACAGATACAAGTCTTATCCTTGAGAAAAGTCTTCCCAGCTGCCATTTTCCTCTGACTCATCTTCTAGAAGAACTGTGTTAATTTCAGAGACAGTGTTGAGTCACAGATGCCACATGTTAGACCAGTTCACTAGGTCCCCTTTGTGGCTGGAGTGATGAGAGTAATTTAGGCAACTAAACGTTTTTGCTTAGCACATGCATATTCTCAGCTTTCTCTTATTTCCAGTTGAATGACTGGTAGAGCAGTGGCTCACCTTTTGAAGCACTAATGTAAATAAAGGTAAAAAAATACATCAGGTAGAGCTTGCTAACAATAATAAAGAGAAACTTCCTGATTTTAAAAAACATTGGATCAGCCTGACATGAAATGAGAACTTTGGCTTTCAGTGCTGAAAGTTAGAAGTTATTTTAAGCACAAAGTGTCTGAGATCTTTACAGACTTCATTATGTGAAACAAAAAGTCCTCTGAGCACCTGCACCTGTATGAAATGTTCTTTCAGGTTTTCTGCTCTTTAGAAAGCTTTTTCCCTTGTTATTTCAAGAACCGCCTTTCACAATACTTAAGCCATGATTTCTTTGTGCTGGATAATATAATACAATGTCATGAAAGGTAAAAATAGAACTGGAGGAGGTCTTTTTCATTTCCTGATAATTTCCTCAGCAAACTCTGAAAGGTTTACAGTCATTTCATCAAGCACTGGTACTGTCTGCACTAAGCATATGGTCTGGTTTGATCTTCTTTCAGTTCCCAAAATAAAAAGCTAAGGGTCTTTTGTGAATATCTTTCCTCCCCAGCTAGAAAACATGTGAAACCAACTCCATCACTCCTCTTCCTAAGCCCCAGTTAATCTGTGCCATGCAGGAGCAAGTTTCAGTTCCCACCTCAGCCTAGCCTACAGAACGCTTTATATTCCCTTGCTCCAGCTGTTGGACTTTGCATCTACTCATTCCCTCAGGCCACCTGCAGTTCTTCCTATCAGTTCTTAATGTTTTATTGGAGTCGGAGATTTAATTTACAATTTTCTTGTCTGAAGTTTTTAACCACTTTCATTTAAACCCCTTTTTTAGCCAAATAACATCTTCATGCTACTCAGAATTAAGTGTTTGGGCCAATTCTGTTCAGTCAGTGGACCAATTCCAACAATTTCCTTAGAATCCATTAAAACAGGAGGAGGATCAGAGGCATTTGAGTTTCTTCAGAAATACCACTCTCCCAAGATTTGCCAAGTTAATTATTCTCCATATAGACTTTTCAAGGGTGCCATCAAACAAACAAGCAAACACCAGCAGAAGAAAGGTGGCTTCATAAAGCCTCAACAGCATGACAACAAGGACAAAACTTTTTGTTCTGTTTTTATTAGTTTGCTGTATTTTTCCATGGCACTGGACCAAGTTATGCAACAAAAGGAAGACTCTCAGCATTTTAATTTTTGGACTACTGCAGTGCCTTGATTCTTTGGCATCACTGAGTAAACCTGCATGATTTTCATACAAGGAGAAAACATCCTGCTTGTAGGTGGTCAAACACCTGCTCCCCAAGCTAGAAAGGCAGCAGCTGTTGTCCTTAGCATGCCTGATTTGAGGAAAGGAGGATGTTGTCTACATATTTTCACAATGCCATTTACAAGGCAAGGCTTGTGGCTTGCTACCAGATGAATTATTGCCTTTGACAGGAGAAATAAAATTTTCATGCAAGGCTTTGACAGTAATACTCAAAAGGCATTTTTTCTAAACACAGGCTGAGGAAGTCAACTGCTTCGGAAAGCTGAATAAATTCTGTTCCCAAGGCTGCTTTGCTGTCTTCCATAATAGAAATTGCATAAGTCATACTTTAGGTATTCCATATTTCTGTTAAAAAATCAACCATACTGGGTCTGGTTGAGATGGAGTATGGTACATCAGCATATTCAGATGTGAAGATGTTTGGATTCTGTAAGGAGGCTCATCTGGAAGCAATGTATATGTTCCAGTTCTTTGTAAAAAATGCTTAATTCTATTTTTTCAAGAAAGCCCTTTCTCTTGGAACTCATCTGCTTAAAATTAGGCATGTACTTGTTTGTCTTTCTGACTTGAGGCCATGCAATATACAGTCTTCTGATGCTGAGTAATTTATGTGCTTGCACAAATCAGTGGGCAGCCAACACAGGACAGACTGGATATAATAGTTTCACATACTCATTCTTCTTTTATGGTCAAAAGATCATGGAAATGAGGTCATACATCATGCCTTTGAAAGTCCCTTCCTTTTTCTGTCATCTCTGGAAAATTCAATGGGTTATGATTATTTCAAAGATTTTTAGTGAATTATTTATATTCCTCAGCATAGAAAAACTGTGGACTTTGCTATCTTCTCTGGTATTTGGAATGAAGGATACAAAGGTGATCGCAGTCTAAAACAGTTCCTTCTCTCCTTTCACCCCTTTGAAACATTTTAATGTACGAAAGCTGTATAAAGCCTGAAGGAGCCCTAGTCCTGTAGGAGAGCCAAAGACTAACAAGAAAACTATATGTCTTGCCCGAACTAGCAGAAATGATTCTGTAAAGGAAGAGCTGCAGGACTTTGAATGCACACTTCCAAGTCCCTCTGAGACATAAAATGACGTGTATTGAACTAAAATGCTCTTAGAAATACTTCTTGTTGGTCTTCTTATGGATGGGCCTTCACATTTGAAGCAGCTGAGCTATCTTGTCCTGTTAGCATACAGAAAGAGTTTTTCATATCTGTATGGAAAGTGTAAGAGCAGCCTGCATCCTTGCCAAATCACAGAGAAGATGGGTTAAATGCAGTAATACAGAACATTTGCATAGAAGTGAAATATGCAATAGAGAAGAGGTAAAAAAAAAATACGCAGATGAGTCCAGTCTGGTAAAATCGCCGTTTCCAATCCTGATCTGCTTCCGTGCCTTTTATCAGTGCTTGTGGGTTATGCTCAGGGAAAGGAAAGACCCTTTGCTAGGTAAAGCAGGCACTGAAGAATAGGTCTTTCTGAGGGTTATTTACCAGATCTCATTCAGGTTTCAGCAGACCATCCTGTAGCACACAAGAACCGTGAAATTCCAAAGGGTTGAACCTACTGTGGGTCCCACTGCAGGGTCCAGGGGGGGCACAGGAGGATTTCTGGGAGTCAGGGAGACTTGTCGTCCCACCATGGGGAAGACCCAAGCCCCCTCCCCATGCATGATGACAGGAGAGGGCAGGGATGCCTGCCTGCATGGGGTGCATGGGCTCTCTCTGAGCAGCAGTGACAGTGGGCAGAGGTTGCCAGGCTCAGGAAAAACAGCCATAAACCAGCTCCTGCCTTGGCAGCTACAGCAACACCAAAGCAGCAGCAAGGTGAATGAATGAGCAAACTGGCAGGATGTGTTAAAAAATGAATTGCCTCAAAATGTTTGCATGTGTTAGAACAGACTGCTGATTTTAGAATCCTATTAATCCTTCACTTGTAAGTCACCGCTTATTTCCTGTAAACTGCATGTTAAAGAATTCTTGAACTGCATCTCAAAGCCAAAGGAGTAAGGAAGAGGCAGCACCTCTCAATGCTTTTGAATTAAGAGGTGGGGGTCAGAATTGCTCTAAAGCCAGAGATAACTGGAAAGATCACAAGATTTATTAAAAAGATGCAATTTTTTTTTTACCAACCAGAACAAGAGCTCACCAAATTGCACTGGATTTTCCCATCTAAAATGACAGTCAAGCATGTGAACTGAAGCAATGCAACTAGTGAAAGATTCTTTCTTCCCCTCTGAGCCCCGTCCAACATGTGCAGGCTATGTGTGATACTGATATGTTAATGACTCGTATGTGCCTCTGGTCATGAACAGAGCCTCTAACGGCAAGCAGGAGAACATCTGAACCAGGCTGACATCGGGCTTGACCACAATATTTGAGTTTTATGAGTGCTAGCAGAACAGACAGTCCTCTCTACCCTTGCTTTAATAGTTTCCTTAAAGTCTGGGAAACTACAGAGAAAGTAAACAGCAAGGTAATTAAAACATGTGTTGCTTAATTTATCTTTATGGATGGATGAGTTCTTTGGACAAAATATTTTTCCTTCAGAAAATTTTTGTGCTTTGAAAAGAAAAATGTCAATTGAAAATAATAATATTTCTCAAATTATTTACTCCCAAACCCTATTTTAAAAATTATCAGAATGTCCAATTTCAATATTTTTAATACAAAAATTCATCTTTGGTTCAAATAATCTTTCAGAACTTCAAATTAATCCTAGTAAAAACTGTAAATGAGAGTCAGAATCTAAATGAGATGTCTACAAATATTGACATATGAAGTTTTCATATACTAAAATCCACACTTATGTCTTATTTAATAGATTGTTGGACTGAATGTGTGCAAGAGTTTGATTCTTCATCCTGATTCAAGTTACATTTTTGTTCAAAGATCAACTTTCCCAAGAAAAAAAATACAATTTCCTCATCAGCTCCATGCCTCATGAATCTTAATTTAACAAGTGTATGATACACTGATTTCTGTCAGCAGATCACAGTGAGAATGTACTGTGGTAGAAATGAGCTCCATCTTCCATTCTGAATTATCTTAAGGAGCTCTGTTAATATAATGGGCTTGTGGACATATATTATACAATGACACAAGGCCTAACCTTTCCCTTTCAAGCAGTTTCTCATTTCCTGACTTCAACAAACATAAGAGAATATCACATGGTAAAAGAATGCTGTGAAAAGTACATTGAATCATCTGGCAGTATTTAAACCATGAGATGACATTTTATTTTGCTTATTCTACATGGAAATTCCTAACATCAGCTCTTGCTCAAGTACATCAGTCCTGGCTCTGCTGTTTCTTTTCAAACACTCTTTATTCCTCTCTTCTTGTTCTCGTTATATCTTTTTATCTCTTAGCAGGAATGTGGATTTTTGTACATGTCTGAAAGGAGATAAACACCCAAATTCTGAGCTTTAAGTTTTTTCTTCTGAAAAAAAAAAGCTCAACTGAATACAGAGAATGTAACAGGACTCTTTCTATTTCTCTGTTGGGG